>PVIA01008723.1:0-68735 GCA_004024845.1 Tonatia bakeri
GTGGAGGAGATGGTGATGATGATGATGGTGATGATGACGGTGGTAGTGATGGTGGTGGTGGTGGTGATGGTGGTGGTGATGGGGGGGGTGGGGGGGGTGTTGGGGAAGGCGATGGCGACGTCAGTGGTAATGATGGTAGTGAAGAAGGCAGCTCCAGCAGTGAATGCAGCCGTGTTACGTAACCTCTGCATTTGGGTGTATGATTGCCTGTGGGGATTTGCAAAGTGCTGGCCAGGGCACGTTTTGCAGCAGTAAAGACCATTTCGCTAACAGTAAGCCTGCCGTTGTTTTTCGTGCTCCCCAACACCGTGTCCAGGTCAGTGCTCGTCTGTGACTGTGAGGGCAGACAATTCAAGCTGTTCTGAGTGTCAGGGTGCCGACAAGCCCCCCACTGTCCGTCTGCTGCGGAGAAGGGGGCCCGCCAACCCAGAACGCGTTCCTCCGCAGCCAGAGCGTGTGAACACGGCCTCGTGAGGCCCAAGCACCGTGAGAAGGACTGCTTGTGCGAGGGACTCTCACGTGGGCCTCGCGGTCTCCCGCTCAGCTCCTGTTCTCCGTGCCTCCAAATGTCAAACGTGATTATGTTCTACCGGTGAGCACCGAAACCAGGTGCTGTCCTCACATGAACCCTGGCCTCACGCCACGAAACGAATCAAGCGGCAGCCTGCGATCCAAACAACGCCGTTACCATCTGGCAGTGCAGGAAAAGGCAAGAAAGAAGGCTCGGAAAGTTATAAAGTGAAGCAAATCCAGCCCAGGCTGCCACGGACAAGACACCGCCTGTGTCCCTCTCAAGCTCTCCACAGCATCCGCCGCATGACGGCTCACGTCCAAGTCAGGACTCTGGGGTCACGTGGACACACACACATGCGCACACACACACCCCTTGCAGCAGAGAGTACAGGTTCCGAGCCAGGCGGACCTGGGTGTGAACGCCTGCCCACCATTTATAACCCATGGGACTAGGGTCATGTGATTCCCACCTCTAGGTCTTGGTTTTCTCACTTGCGGAAGGGGCCTACAACTGCCCCCCTAAGACCCTGGTGAGAATGAAGCGATAGACAGGAGCGGCAACAGCGTCCTGGCCCAGAGCCCGCTGATCCTCCACGGTCTCCCTCCAGCCCCCCGTGACTCTGCACCTTCGCAGGGAGATTCCGCCTTTTAAAATATGTTCTTGCAGCAGCTGACACAGGCGGGCAAATGAGGAGGCACTTGGGGGTCGCTCTATTTTTAGAAAGAAGGGGAGCATCCTGTTTGATAAGGACAACAGTAGTTCTGCCCTGCCGCAGAGAGAGAAGAAAAAACAGGCGTGGAGAAAATGGCCAAAGGAACCACGGGGTGTGTCGCTGGCTTGTGGGAAGAGCAGTGACAGAGGCCTGGGTGGCCTTGAGCAGGCGCGTCCGCTGGTCTTTCTGGATGTCACATGGCTGGCTGTCAAGCCCAGGAACCCCTTCCATCGTGATGGTCCCACAGCTTAGATATTCCACATTCTACATTGAGTTTAAGTGCCACCAGCAATTCCTGCTGACACCTGCTCACTCCCGCAAAGCCACTTCTGATGCTACCTGTTCCCAGCCCCCACTCCCTCTCTCAGTGCCATCCCTCTGTGAGGCCCCTGTCCCCTCCGGGCTGTGAGCTCAAGGAGGATGAGACCTTCACGTCCCCAGAGACCCCAGAAGCACTTCGCCAAGTGCCGGTGCACCAGGAGCACAACTGGGCTTCGTTGACAGACGGACATGTGGAAGAAGAGGGAGAAGGAGAAAGCCAGGCCTCAGAGACAGCCAGCCCTGGGCAGCTCCCCCCACCCCCACCAACCCAGTAGCCAGCTCCCCTCTGAGGTCCTGCCCTTCCCTGGTGGGAGGGAGCACTTTGCCCAGAGCCTGCAGCTCAGTAAACACGGCCCCTCCCCATCCTCCCTGCCCCTCCAACTGGCGGCTCCCCGGGTCTGCCCGCTCTGCAGGCCTGCATCCCAGTGCACTTCTCCAAGGCCCTGGCCAGTGTCAGGGCTGGGCACTGCACGGCGGCTGGCATCGCTCTTAAGAATTAAGGGTGTTGCTGGGGATGACAAGTGCCACCCCTGGGGAACAATGGGCACTGCTGGGGGGCCAAGACGTCATCGGCAAGGAGGCATGGCCCTCAATAAGGCAGCTCCAGGTAAGATGGGTCTGCCCCCCAATGAGACCCACTTGGGGAAAGATGCCGACTACACAGCCCCTCCAGTCGGCCTGTATCAGGGTCCCACCCGCCATCCAACACCCCACCAGGAAAAGTCATGCAGTGGTGGCTCAACACCAAACGAGACTTGGTCCGCCCTGCACACCAGCTGCGCGTGGACAGAACTGCCACTGAGCATGCTGGGAGAACGGGAGCCATGATGGCCGCCCCATCTTGCTGCCCGCCCAGGCTGAGCCCCACCGAGTCGGGGTGAGCTTCCCCCCGTAAAAGTCATGAGCTTACGCTGATGCAGGGGCCCCCAGGGTCACACAGCTGCCAAGAAGAGGACAGCTGAGTCTCCCTGCAAAGTCCAGGACGCCCCCACCGCACAGAAGAGAGAGCGACCTGGCTTTGACCCATCCACCTGGCAGGGAAGCAGAGGCAGCCTCTGTCAGAGGTCACGACCCCCGTTTCCACCCATCAGCCAGTGGTCACCTGGCCTCCGGACTTAAACCTTGGGGGCAGTGAGCTCGCTCCCCCAGGGCCGCCCACGTCCCCCGGCACGGCGATGCCCTGGGCTGTGTGACCTGGGGGAAGGTGCTACACGGAAGGGCTGGGGGCCAGCAAAGGCGAACGTGCATCCCTGCTGCACCAGGCCCCCTGCTGAGACCGGGGACGCGAAGTCCAGGGTCAGTCCCTGTCTCCTGCAGGGACGCCAAGGAGGGCACCTCCACACCCCTCTGTCACATGACCCCTTAACCCACAACACCCTCAGAGTACGGGACCTCGAGTTAGGCGCTGAGCTCCCCACTGGACACTTGAGGTGGGCCCAGTCTGGACAGGACAGGGGACAAAGTGGGGTTCGGTGGAGTGCCACCAGGCCGTGTGAGGCTCGGTGACCTCGTGGGTGTTGAGAGTCATCACTAGCCTGCAGGCAGCTCTACCCCCCACCACCCAGGTTTCTCATTCTCCCTCAAGACACAGCCGCAGCGTCACTTCTCCCAGGAGGCCTGGCCGCTCCCAGGTTGGGTCGGTCAGGCAGGTGCCCCTTGTCCGGGCTCTCTCAGCACCAGACCTCCTTCTGCGGGGGCTCTGCTCACACACAGGCAGATGACAAGCTCACTCCCTCTCCCCAGGACCTGATGCAGGGCTGAGCACACGGGAGGTCTGAAGCCACGTCCGACGGACTCAGTCTACCCTTCAATCGGCCCTTCTCCACTCACGAGCTGGCTTCCCTCCCTCGGTCTGAGCTGCTGAATGGGGCCAGAATGGGTAAGCCAGACACAGAAGGGAAGACGGGTTACTTACCCGGAGCCCTTGCAAACCGGGAGGTCCATCCTTGCCTTCTGGACCTGTCAGACCCTTCCAGAGGGGAGAGAGAACAGAAGGAGACCCTGGTGAGTCCAGAGTTCGACCCCACGGCTCAGCCCTCGCTCTCCCTGGGCAGGGAGATGCCAGCCAGAGCCCGTGTCTTGGCTCTGAGCCTCTACTCTTCACCAGGCTCAGCAAGAACTGGTGGGGTTATCTGACCCTTGGGCAACGGTGACACGCCATGCTGGAGAGTCGGCCCAAATAAGGGAAATTGTCCGAGAAAGATCACTTCAAGGGAGCAAGACCATCGATCAGGGCAGAAGAGGTCGCACCTAATTCCAGTCCTGTCCCCAAACCCCACACCGTGCACCTGAACCATAACCTCGGACAGGGCCCCCGCCACCCCCGAGCCTTGGTGAGCCCGTCTCTGAAGTGAGGAGGATGCGGTGTGCCCACCCACCAGGCAGCTGTGCGAGCCATAGGAAGAAAGGGCACAAAACCCGTGACACGGCGCCCAGGCCGCCTGGCAGTGTGTGATCCGAGCCCGGATGGGGCACGTGGAAAGAGGCGTGGAGTGTGAGTGGGTCAGTGAGACCCTCCGAGTTAGCTGTGGCTCTGAGCAGAGTGCCGGGTGCGCTGTGGCCAGAAACACCCCTCTCTGCGCTCCAGGGTCCTCCTCTTCGACGAATGTCACCACCACACAAGCATCTGCCATTGCCAGACTCTGCGTCACTAGTGAGGGACCACGTCTAGGCCCGAGGCCTCCTCTCTGAACCACTCCATGGAGATGAACGCATAAACGGACAAACCGCAGTGATCGACGGTTTCAACCTCCCTCCCTCCCGGGGTTACTTTGTTACCCTCGGGGCACCCGGGGAGGCAAGGCCCCACAGAAGGGACTAGAACACAGGCTGGCTCTCTTTTGAGACTCAGCCAGGCACTGCCCCACTGCCTGAACCAGCCTCGTCTCAGGGAAGGATGCAGGGGGCGGGCCTCCTCTGCAGCCCCAGGTTCAGGGGCAGGAGGGGTGTGCTCTTCCCATCCGAAAACAGGAGACACTTTCCTCTCACTGGGTTGCTAATACACACTCCGCATTTTCCATTCCCGGCAGAAGCCCTGACACCAGACTCCCCATTGGATTCAACCCAGTGGGCGGTTAGGGAGCCAGTGTTGTGCGTCAGGCCCCAGGCTGGGTGCTGCCAGGACCTGAAGGGGCCGGCAAGGCCGTGGGAATTGGGGCGGGGGTCTTGACAAGGCTTCACAGAGCGCTGCTTTGCACGCCAGCTCCCTGATCCCTCGCGGCACGCACACGGGGAAGATGATGGTGGTGGTGGTGATGAAGGTGGTGGTGGTCTCCAGGTAGGGAGTGAAGTCAAGGAGGCCCAGAGAGGTCGCGTCATGCCACCAAGACTCAAGGCCACATGGTGGCAGACCTGCGGCCTGGGACCAGGCGTCCTGCTCCCGGTGCCCAGTGTCTTCCCCGGCCACGTCGCTCCTCCTGAGAGCACATACAGGCAGCTCCCACCTGAATCCGTGTTGTGGGCCTCTCCCTCCACGCACGTGTGAGTCCCCAGCACATGGCAAACTCTGGGTTTGGGGCTAGGAGAGGTCTTGGCCCAGGCCTTACGCTGACCCTCTCACAGACCTGCTGTCCCCCATCAACTGGGGCTTGAGGGGGAGCCCTCTGGTTGTTTCTTTGATCCCTTCCCAGGGGGGTTTCACTGCCAGCACCACGTGCGGTGCTAAATCCAGCCTAGGAAAGGCACCTAGCCCAGAGGCCCCTTCAGGAGCCTGGCCAGCTCCAAGGGGTGCAGGTTGCAGAGGCTGAAGGCTGGGGTCTCCCTCCTTGTTCTCTGTCCGCAGGTCTGGACGAACCATAGGGGCAGAGAATTCTCCTCCAGCCCTAAAGACGGCGGCACGCCGTGCTCACGACCACGTCATTCGCGTCTCCTTCCCCTGTTGCCAGCCTTCTTACTTTGCTTGACATAAAGTAGGCGGGCACAAATGTTCGAAGCTTCTTCCTCCTCTCCCGCACTCATGTATCACAGTCCAATGCGCCTGTGGGGGAGGGGCACCCCTGTTGCACTCCAGAGCGCGGAGTGAGGGCGGCGGCTTGGTGGGCGAGCTGGCCATGCACTGCCAGCTCGTTCCTCCTTCTGGGGCGCCGGGAAGTAAAGGGACTCTCCTTCACACGTCTTAGGAGGAGCTGGGACTGGCTGACAGCGTGGGTTCAAGGCTCAGTGCTGCTTCTCACTGGCCGTGGGCCTCTATGCAGGCCACGCAGCATCTCCGTCGCACCAGTGTCTTCACCAGCGAGAGTGGAAACACACCGTCCCCCTCGCAGGCTCCACCCGCACGTGTCTGCATGTGAAAACACACTGCAGTGCAGACACGCACTGCGGGCTGACCACGAGCCTGCAAATCATACCCGCACACACAGAGCTCAACGTGGAGGAGATGCCGCAGGACCTGCTGTACAGTTCCCGGCGGCAGTAACACCGGGGGAGGGCCCTGGGACCTGGCCCTGCAGGGGGCGAAACAGGATGTGGACAGTTATGGCCATAGAAGATGGCTTGTCTGACCTGAACTCTCTGACTCGGAGCTGATATGCTCGTACTAGAATGAAACAGCTTCTAAGTTTCTTCTAGTATTATCCCAGCGACACGCTACACTTCTGTCCTAATGAGGACGGGTCCTGGCCAGCGAAATAGAGAAGTGATTTACGGAACTGTCTTATCTCCTGCAGTAAACCCCGTCACCTGAGACAGACGGCAGCCTGCTGCCTGAGAGCGCGGGCAGTCGCTGACCCGAGGAGGCTCCGTGTGCTTGTTAATTACCCCGTGTGCCTGCACGCACAGCCCGGAATGATCTCGGAGGCCCTGCCCGTGGCCTCTTCCCTGGTGGTTATTCACACATCATTAAGCCCCTAATGGAGGAGAAACCGAACCAGAGGTGGGGGCCGCTATGAAGTCCGCATCAATCGGAAGCCGGGAGCAGCCCGAGCGCCCTGGACACGATTCAGCTGGCAGCGTGGCGCCCGATTCTTCTGTCCATTTTGTCAGAATGGACACTAAATCACCAGACCGAACATCCGAAACCCCGGCCGTGGCCTGTTTGGGACTGGGGACTCCGAGGGCAGCTGCCCGGGCTTCACACCCAGGAACATGTGACCTAAGGCCGCTCTCTTCCCCCTTCCAGGGTTCAGTCACCCTCCCCGCCCTACCCCCGCCATGCAGGATGGTGACGCCACCACCAACCACTTCTGAAGTGGCTCGGGGTATGGGCATGAGAGGTCTGCCTTCCCCCACCTGCAGGTGCCCAGAACAGACCCTAGGCTGGGGAGGGGGCACTTACCGGAGCTCCGGGAGGCCCGGGAGGGCCCTGGTGGCCCCGAGGTCCTGGAGCCCCCTGTGGACACAAGCCAAATACGCATTAGCCACAACTCCCTCCCACAGGACCAGGGCCACCCCCACCCGTGACTCTTTGCTGACCCACAGTCCACTGCCACGGTTCCCAACAGGGAGCCTGAGGTGCCGGGAGGTGCAGGGCGGACCCCGGCACTCCTGGCAGAAAGACCCTCGGACTCCTCTCTGCCAGGTTCCTTGTGAACCCAACTAGCAGTTTCGGCCCTGTGGCCGTGGCCTTTCTGCCTCTGCTCCTACCTAAAGCCCCATGGCAGGGGGGCCCACGTTCGCCTTACCTGCTCGCCCTTCAGGCCTTCTCTCTGCACCTGCGGGACAAACCGGCGTCAGCAAAGGGGGCAGCACTTTCTTAGCGGTCAAGCTCTCTCAGCTCCATTACGGGTGCCCGCACGCATGCTGTAGTGCGGTCATTTCCGACCGTCCTCTAATTTTACCCCACTTTAGTGGGGGCAGCCTGCACCCTCACAGAATTCTGCTGAGATGGGGATTCTTCCACCAACTCAGTGCTACCAGCCCGGGAGCCCAGGAGCCCAGCCACTGAGGACAGTCCCACTTACCACGGAGCCCGGTACGCCCGGTGGTCCCGCGGGCCCCATGTCACCCTGCGGAGAAGTGACAACCATCTCAACAGAGGGCACGTTTTGCCACCTTCCCCCACTGCCCCCCACTGCTCTGAGGCCCCTGCGCATTCATGCACGTCCACAGGGCCACTCCTCCTCTGCACACCACCGCACACGGCCATCACGCTGGCTGTGCCCCCTCCTGCGGTGCACCCAAATGTTCTATGGAAGGAGACTGGTTCTCTCTGTTGTCACACTGGCCCAGGGCCCAGGCGGGTCCTTTCACAGTCACGTCCTGCTCGGGAGCAGCCCTCGTGCACGGCTGCACAGCCACCTGCCCGTCCCAGATGCACCGAGAGCAGAGATGACACCTTACGGCGCATCCCTCCTGCCAAGTGCATGTTCCAGCCCACGGCCAGCGTGTGGGACCATTTGCCGGAGAAAGGACCGGCACAAACGTTGTACCCATCCTCCTCCATCTCCACAAATCACATAAACAAGATCCCCCTGTCTCCTCCTCCACTCCCTCCAGGAGACTGAGCTGGGACGACTGGGGCTGATCAGACCCCCAGGCTGCGGGCTACCACCTGGCTTTACACATGGCCCGTGTGTCCACGGTGACAACAGATGACAGAAGAGTTCTCACTGCTGTCACTCTGCTTCCTCCTGGCTGGAACAAGGACACTACCTGCAGCCAATGTCCCTACCTGTGGCCTGGGGACATGGTTTTTCATGTTCTCCCAGGGGCTAGCTCAGGCAGCAAGGGAGCACTCAGAAACTGCTGCTGACGGAATTGGCAAAGAACGAAGGAGCTGCTGAGTGAGTAAGAAAGCGCCCATCAAACCCTGAGGCTAAAGAGCTTGAACGAGTGACTCACTGCCCCTCTGTCACCCTTGGCTGCTCGGGCAGAGGTTGTAGCATGTGGACCCCGAACGGGTTTTCTCTGACACCAAAATGGACAGGGTCACCACTCCACTGTCCCCACTGCGGCCCAGCACGAGGAAAAGCCACCTCTCTTTCCATAGCATCGGGTGTGTTTCTAAAATCTCAACTGACCACACTGTTTAAGGCTTTAACTTTGGACAAGACGCCCCACTGGTCCAGGCTGTGCCCTCACCTGTAAAGCGAGGGGTAAGAGCTCAGACCTGTGGTCCCGGGGATTTTCTCGAGTTGTCAACACCCAGGATGCATCTCGACGACGACCTCCCCAGAGGAGCTGAGAGGCAGCATCACCTGAGCACCCAGGTTTCCGGATTATTCCACCAAGTGCTCCAAATAATGCCAGGACACCGCCTTGACCCCCACCTCTGCGGCATTCGCCATGGTAACCGACCATAACTCAGCTGCTTCCCAAACAGGAGGGGCCAGGAAAGCTGTCCACACAGTGGCAGTTTAGGGTTATAATTATCAAGTCTGCTTTCCCTCTCCCCCTCCTCTCCCCGCCAACCTCTCAGTAGCAGGAAGTCATGGCCAGACCCGAACCTCAAAGGGCTGGGAAATAAACCACTTACTTATTTTAGGGTTCAGCATCATGTCAAAGAACTACAAGAACATTTTAAAACCCTGACACCAGGATAGTATAACAATGTGAATCTCGGCTCCAAAAATACTCAGACAGAGAGAATAGCTCACTCAGCCTGAAGGGCACCTCGAGGGAGCGGGTCCAGCAGACACCGAGCTCGGCAGCGCCAGGCCCCCGAGGAGGCAGTGCAGCCTGCCCAGCCTGCGGACCGTTTGCTTGTTTATGGCGTCCGCCCGGCCTGCTTCCAGAGTCCGAGCAGCCTTTCCTTCTTCCTGCACTTCCAGCGTGTGCCAGGAACACGTCCAAGGCAGCCAGTGACCCTCCCCTGCCCTCAGAGACACTGAGTGGACATGGTGTGCCTCTGGTAGCCCCATCAGAGTGTCCCTCCTGTGCTCCCTTCCCCCTTCCCACCTCGTCTAAAGTCCCACGTCTCATGTCCTTCCCAGGGGCCTGTCCACGAGCCTCGGGCTCTATCCAATCACTCCTCCTGCTGTAACCCCAAACCCACCGCCCACCCCATGACCCAAACGCTTGGGAAGGTTTTTACCTTCACAGTCATTTTCAAAGCTCCTCGCAACCTGCAAGCAAGTCTCACATGGAGCTTTTTCAGCCAGGGTGGTGGAAGGGCTGCGCCTTGTTAGAAAAGGCACCGAGAGAGGGGCCAGTGTGACAACAGACACTCTGTCATCTGTTCATGAAAGCCCTGGCACACCTCCGGAATTATTACCCTAGTAAAATCAAAACACTTTGCAGGCCTCGCAGAGGGGGGAGAGGAGGAGGGGTAAGACTTTTGTATTTAAAATTCCCAGCCTGCCCTAGTCCAGAGGCAATTTAAGTAGCATAATGTTTTACTATGCCTGCATATGACATGATAGGAATTTGTTTATTAAGTGAATTTTTATTCCTCAAAGTAAAAACAAATTTAAATACAGTAACCAGAAATTACTTGCTAGCTGAGTTCCTGGTGCCGACTCACCAGGTTCCTCTGTGCTCTGTTCCCACAGCTCCAGCCTGGCCCCCCACCACCCCCCACCCCACTGCCCCCTGGGCCCCGCTTTGTCCAGGTAGCAGGTCACACACCTGTCTGCCCAAGGCCACACCCTGCCCCTGGCCCGGCTTACCTTCTCTCCCTGGGGCCCGGCCACGCCGGGAGGGCCAGGACTTCCCTAGGGGAGAGAGGAGGGGGCTGTCAGCGTGGGTGATGGAGCAGAGGGTGGAGGGGACACAGCCCAAAGCTCTGATTTGCTTCTCCCCTCAAAGGCACAAGACCCTAGACCAGACTTCCAGAAAGTTCTTCCTCAGCTGACATCTGCACATGGCCCCTCTGTACCCACACTGGCGCTGCAGCAGAGAAAACACCCTCTAGGCGAGCCCCGACCTCTCCTGGGGGGCACAAGGGACGAAAGAGCACCTGGCGCTCCAGGGGGCAGGGGGCAGGGGAGAGGCTGTGCCTGCCCCGGGCACAGGGCTGGGAGGGCGGAGTCCGTGGTGTGGGCTGGAATCCCGGGGTGCCAAGGGCCATCTAAGTCTCCGGGACCAGGGACCAGGGAAAGGGCCCCTGAACTCTGAGCCCGGATTAGTCAATGCCACAGGGCAAGCTGGGCCCGGGGGGCTGAAGGCGAGGCCCTTCCTCCTCACTGTTGCCAGGAGGAACCTCCTGCAGGGGCCAGCGGGAGCTCCCAGCAGAAAGTGAGGAGCGGCCCAGGAGCCCCCAACAACTCACAGCAAGGAGGAAGGATCTGGAAGGCAGGCACAACCAATCTCATCCCCCGAGGAGGAGAGATTTTTGTAGGAACTCTTTCTAACAGTGTACTCAGAAATACACTCTCACTTCCTTTTCTAAATAGCAAGATCCGGACAGAACGAGTGTCCCTCAGTGGGGGCGGACATCCCTCCGTGCCATCGTGTCTCCTCTGCTCCTTCACTGCCCGCCGCCCTCCCCAGGGGACCGGCCTGCTCCCTGGCCACCACCCCCGGGCACTTCTGGGGTCAGAGCCGGGCCTGGCCTGGGGCGGTGCCGCGGAAAACTGCCCGAGATGGCACAGCCACGCGGCAGGAGGCTAGGTGGCCACGTGAGTCCAGGCCTTGGTGGACGTTCAGGAAATGGTCACACGTTCATGACTTAAGGTTAGGGGAGAAGGCAAGATATCAAAAGGCACAATTCCATTTGGTGAGCAACAATAACTATAAATTATGACACTATTTGCAGTGATGAGACTAACTATAATTTATTATATTAATATAGTATAGCGAAACTAATATTTATTAGAATAAACTGATGTACCAAAGATAATTAACATATATTTAATTATTTAACCTATAGACTAATAATAAAAAGGTATTAATTGGCTGATACATCTGTGTGTTAAATTCTGCTAACCACACACCCATTTTCCTAATTCTCTTCAAGCAGATGAAGGATTTTAGGCCTCATTTGGTTTCAACCACTCAAATATTTAAAGAGAGCTACTTTTTGGAAAACACGTTCCCAGGGCTGAAAACGTAAATGCACACAAATGTCCTTCCTGTCCCACCACCAGCCACCGGCATCCTCTCACAGGGAGGTGGCAGCTTCCTGACCTTCCTTCCGGGGACGGTCCACGTCTCCGTGAGCTGAGGGGGCCTTGCTCCACTCCACACCCCCTCGCCTCTATCGACCCCTCACGGTGCATCTCACAGCGCGTTCGAGGGGTGGGGCTCACCCCTCCCCCCGCCCCTCGGCCGCAGGGCGTCCCTGCGCTTGTCCAACTAGCTCCTCCCACACGTGCCTTTGGGCTGCTCGTCACCTGTTGTCACCTGTTCTCACGGACTGACTGGAGTTCAGGGGACACAGCACTTGGCGCATGCGCACATCCTCCGTGACCCTCCGGCCTCGGTCACGCGTCCTATCGCTGATGTCAGCAGGGGTCTAGCGTGCTAGGTCTCCGCCCCTGCGCCCTGGTGGGGGAGGGGCCGCCTGCGGCCAGGAGCTGGGGCTAGCCACCACCTCCAGGCTGAGCAGGACCGCGGAGGCCCCCAGGCGCTACACAGCCCTGTGCCCGCCCCCCGACCCTGCCCTCCAACAAGACCCAGCCCCCACCCATGCCAGGGCCCACCTACCTGTGCTCCCTGCTCCCCTGGCTTCCCGGGGAACCCGTCTAGGCCTCGCTCTCCCTGCAGAAAGGAGGACAAGGAAGAAATGCAAAACAGATGGATGTGCCCAGGGCCAACGTCATGAAGAGAGAAGGCACGGGAAGGCCCTCAGTGTCTGACTGCCCTCAGCTCCTCTCCTCACCAGGCACCTTTAGGTCCAGGTCAGCCACACACACACACACCACACATACCCCTAGCATTTACATGTACTGGAGGCCAAGGAGCATAGGTCAAAGGTCATAGAAACCAGGTCCCCATCTCTGCTTCTCGTTTTCCAAATCTGTGACCAAGGAAGGGCCACGGAGCCTCTTTGAAGCCCAGTCTCCTCGCCTCCCGGGTCTTCGTGGTCAAAGTAAGGTCTGCGTGGGTCTGGAAGGCAGCTCCCAAAGCCGTGGGCACGTTTCACTCCTCATCCATTCACCCAGTAAGCAGGTGTGAACATCCTCTACCTTACCGGTGCTTGGAGTAGACCTAAGAGTTCATTGCTGGCTAAGGCTTGGCCACCCTACGTCCACACGACCACCCAACGCCCACCCATCTGCTGGCATCCAGACGGAGCTGCGTGTGAGTGTCTTGCTGGCTGTGCGGTCCTGGCCAAGGACTGTGATTCACAGTGATGATCCCGTCCTCCAAGGCACCTGACCGAAGGAGGTGACAGCCCACCTAAAACATGTGGGTGACCCCTCAGCCCCACACTGGCTGTCCGGGCCGAAGCCCACGGAGGTCACTGGGTCCCAAGCACAGAAACTCCTTGTGTCTCGTGGTCCCAGCCAGGGTCCTGCCCCCAGTCGGCCCTCCGCACTGCAGCTGAAGGAATGTGACTCAACGAGGTGGGCTCAGGCTCCCGGGGGATCAGCAGCCACGGCTCCCCTCGCCGAGTTCCTCAAACGCAGCAACGTCTTCCTATTCCCACCTGCTGCTCTCGCTCCTCCGCTGCCCACCCCCCACCCCCACACCCTGCAGGGCTCACGTCAGTGCCACCTCTGCACCCTTTTCCTGCGAGGTGTCAGCCCTCTTCTCCTCCTTGGGGTCTCGTGGAGGTCTCCCCCTCTCTCGATGCAACTCGCCTTCATTACCCAGGTTATTCCCCCGTGTCTCACCTGAGGACACGACACCCAAGCTTGTCCCCAGGGCCCTGTCCAGACATGCGCAGTGTGGCCCCCAGGTGGCATGCACTGAGTCACTGGAAGGCTGCCTGCAAAAATTATTTTGAACTCTCCTTTTATTTTTCCATGACTTCATTGCTTATTTTTATTTGTGTGTTGTTTTTTTTTTTAGGTTGGTGCATCTCTTTCGGGATGTTGTTTTTCTCCGAATGACGGAGGATGCTTGGCTTCCGGCTCATTTTGCTGTATGAGCCTTGGGCTGCCTGCCCGAGGGGGCCGAGTCCGACCCTCCAGCCCAGACTGGTGACTGCGGGCACGGCGGGACTGCCAGACAGACAGCTGGGAGGCCTCAGTGGGCTGTCTGCATAGATGCCCTGGGGCACTGTCCTCTCTGTCTGGGGTCAGAAAGTAAGGCTGATGCTGGCCAGGTCCAGCAGAAGTCGGGGGTAGGGACGGGTGGTGGTGAGGAGCCGACTCAGCCGCTCCAAGCACATGGCCCCAGTAAACCCCGACAGCTGACCCGGGACCCCAGGCCCCTCCTCCACCGGTTCGGCAGTGTGGTCTGTGGTTTCTCTGCATCTCATACCTACATAAACATAATCATAATGTATTTTCTATCCCTCAGATATTATTTCGAAATCCTAGAAGAGGAATAAACATATTTCTGCTTGCAAGCACCATTACATATTGATTCTTTAGAAAATCTTTTCATTTGGTGAGTTTTGGGGTGAGCAAGAGCTGCCTGTTTTATCTCTGTGCCAACCAATTCCACGTCTGTTCCTTCGCCTTCTCTTCGTCCAAGCCCTGTGAGGTTGGCGGGCTGAGGACCGACCGCGGGTGAGGAAGCCGAGGCCCAGGGGTAAAGTCTCTTACCCACCGTGAGGCGTGTTTGCACCGGAGCTGAAACCTGGAGCCCTTGACCCTCGGTCCGCATTTCTGCCCTCCACGGGGTCCGGGCAGAGGCCCTAGGGGAGCAGGCCAGTCTCTCCCCCGGCTCCCAGAGTGGCTGAGCTGGCGATGCCTTGGAGCCCACAGTGCCCAACGGAGCACGTGACAGGCAAGGAAACTGACAACCTGAGGGGGTGTCTCTGGTCCAGGGTCCCAGGGACACTCAGTGATGGGGCCGGAGCCAAAGTTAAGGCTGCCCATCTCCCAGGGCAGGGCCCCCCAACACGAGGCTCAGCAAAGGGTAGCCTGCTCAGTGGGGTTGCGGCTGGTCACTGCCCCCATTCCGCCTGAAGCAGAGGGCCAGCCGGGCACCGAGCACCCATGTCTCACTTCCCCGCCTTGGCATTTCCAGGTCAGTGGAGCCAGAGCCAAGATTCCTCCTGGCTGCCACGCGGCACAGCTGCAGGAGCACGGCCAGGGCCTGGCTGGATGCGGTGTCAGCAGTCTGCGGGGCTGGTCAGCACAGAGCAGGGGGGCCAGAGGGACACGGCTGGGTGCTGACAGACGTGGCTTTTCGTGAGCGGGGGATGGGAGGGCAAGAGACGGGCAGGAGAAGGTGGGTGATGGGGAGAGAGCAGAGACAGAGAGAGAAGAAGGGAGGTGGTGGTCCACACAGCAGGGTCGCTGCTGGCTGAACCGCCTGCTGGGGCATGGGTGGGGCCATAAGAAAGAGCTGAGTGAGCAGTCAGACGAGAGAGAGAGCGTGTTGCCCCCAAAGGTTTTATGCTCAGTTTTCCTCCGCCGCTGTTTGTCTGTGTCAGGTGTTGTCGCCACTGCGCTGACCACACAAGCGTGACAGAGGACAGAGCCGGGAGGACTGGCCACCAGGCTGGCTCCTGGCACAGGCCGAATGGCAGCCGGGGCTCTTGGGGGTGGAGGCAGGCAGGCACCAGCGGTCACCCTCACCAGACTCAAAGCCTGGCTGGCCCCCCTCAAGCTGTGTGACCCTGGGCCAACGACTCAGTTTCCTGTCTACAGAGAAGGCTGCTGTGAGGAGGAGCGAGCTGACATGTGGGGAGGCTTATACAGCGCCCAGCACGTGGAAGGTGCTTATTGAAAACCGACCACGCAGAGCCGAGAGTGGCCGTGCGGAACACGGGAAAGGAGAGAATCCATCAGCTGAAAGGATCCGGCAAGAGGGGAGCGTCACGGGAGAGGAAGGGTGTGAGAGGAAGGTACACCAGGGCCTAGAGTGGACGGTCGTGGGCCAGCGGTCGGGAGGCCTGAGCCCGACCCCGACTCACTCAGTGCCGGCTGCCGTCTGCAGAGTCGAGACCTCGCTGGCACTCATTTCCTCGCTGTGTAAAAGTAGTAAGACGCAAGACAAGAAAACAGGCGGCGGCCGGACGGGAACGCTAAGATCTCCCCTGCCCATCACGTGCTCCCGTCGCTAGGAGGTGTGTGTGCAAATCCAGTGAAACACTCTCCTGGTCCAGAGCAACTTCTGGTACCAGGTGTAGAAAAAGGGGTGATCTTTAAAACTCGCATCAACCCCATGACAGGTGACCCCTGGTTTCAGGAAAGGCGGCAGGGCTCAGAGATCAAGGGCGTCATCCTCAGGGATTCGCCCTCTGGATCCCTCCGCTCCGGCTCCGTGCTGCGGCTCTGAGTCCCGACAGCAGAGGGCGCACGCACCCCACTTACGGCCTGTCCTCTGGGCTAATGCCCTAAGCACTCTGAGAGCTGAGTGTTAGTGGACACATTCCACGTGGGAGGCTGTGCGGTGTGCTTCTTCCACGCCGCTGGCTCCAGACAGGTTTGCCAGATGAGGGCATGAGCGTATCTCGGTGGGCCCAGCACACGGCAGGGATTTAAACCAATACTGGACCACAGTCTGGCCTGGTGGGCAGCCCCACCCACCCTTCTAGAACAACGTGCACTAAAGGTGACAGTCCTGTGTCTGCTTTCACAGCCGGCTTCATCCGACCCTCAGAGCCACTTCCGGAGGCAGCCAGTGTCACCCTAAATGTCAGAGAGTCTGGAAGCCTGGACACGGACCTGGAGCTGGGAGAGGTGGGGCGTGGGGTAGGTCTGCTGCTGCTGATGCCGAAGCAGGTGCTCTTGCTGCTTTGCTAGGGCCGCCCTGGGCAGGACCCCTGGGCAACCCTCTGGGGCCCCAGGAGCTCGGCTGTCACGGCACCTCCACGTGGTCCTGGGAGCACGTTCACGGATGGAGCCGCCCCGCTGTGCCCAAGTCTGGCCCCACAGTGAGGGGACCCCTCTGTATGACTGACTAGATCCCCTTACAGTATGCTACAGTCCCACGTTCAGTGGCCCCTGCACAGCCCACTCAGGTCCCACTGCTCCTCCATCACCAGGAGATCCTCGTGCCCACAGAGCCTGCACACCTCGCTATGCCAAGGCACCTTCCGGAAAATGCCAGGAGCAAGGGCCGCCCCCTCACAGAGGACGCCCGGCAGCCACCCGCCTGTTGGGCACTGGCCTGGCTGATGGATGGTGGTGGCTCACTCTGGCCTGGCTCCACGCCGGCCGAGGCCAGGCAGCTGGACAGGCCAGTCCTGGGGGGGGGAATGGAAACTTCCTTCTTGCTGATGTAAGAAGTCAGATTCGTGATGAAATCAGCTGTTTCAGGACCATCAGATGCAAGAACTGGGAAGGAGCCTAAGGTTTCACACAGCCCAGGCTTCTCTGACAGATGGGGAGATGGAGGTGCAGAGAAGGGACCAGCTGTCCCAGAGTCACCCAGAAAGTTAGCACCGGAGTCAGAAATCACACCCCCAGCTGAGCTCAGGGAGTCCAGGTTCATGCCTCCCTCTCTCTCTCTCTCTCTCTCTCTCTCTGTCTTCCCACCTCCTGAATGGATGGCACATGCTGCTCAGCACAGTTCAAGGACTCACAAAGGTGAACTCATCTAGTGCCTGTCGTAGCCTCATGTAATGGATACAATTCCTCCAAGCGGTGAGGGCACCCGGGGGACACCGGCTGAGCTTCCTCTCCGGGACCTCACCTGGGGTGCAGGCACGTGAGCACACACATTTGCTGTGCACACACTCGCATATGTACACTCACTGTACAGGCAGGCATCAGCATACACGCACACATGAGCACTCGAGTGCACACGTAAACCAGCACAGGGTGAACGGGCCCAGGTGCCTGCTGCCTCTCTCCACAGAAAGCTGACTGTACGTACCTTCTCTCCGCGGGCTCCCCGCTCCCCTCGCTCTCCTTGGAGACCCTGGGGGAGAGGGAAGGTCAGAGTCAGCATCTCAGCCAGTCTCTTCGTCCTCACCATGGGTCTCTGGCGGTGACCCGTGCGCAGACTGCCCAGGACACTGGTGAAGGGCCCCCCAGGAAGCCTCCCTGTGCACACGGGGCTGCTCCCCTCCCTCGGGCCGGGCCGCCCAGCTTGGCCCCTGCCAGCGTGGAGGTGAGCTCTCCAGGCTGATCCCATGATCTAGGTGACCCAGGCCTTCCTGGCTAGATAGGAAGACCCCCCCACCCTGGCCCCTGAGTTCATTTAGCCAAGGACAGGAATGTGGCTTCAGAGTCAGTCCCCACTGCCGGCCAGAGCCTGCAGTTCAGCCACCACCCCATTGCCATTGACACGTGCAAGACAGCAGATCCTCTGTGGATGGATGTGCGGAGGGGTGGACTTGTCACACAGAGGCTAGGCCCCACCCCTGGACAAGGGCCCAGGACCCCTCCAGACAAACACCCACACTCACAGGAACTCCGACGTGGCCAGGGGGCCCGGGCAGCCCAGGCGGTCCGTGGGGTCCCTGAAGAGCCGCATTCACAAGCAGACAGAACGGGACAGAGGGTTGGGAGCAGAGGCGACAGTTGGTCAGCACTGGACTCAAGGCAGCATCAGCTGCCCGTCACCCACCACGTGCAGCCACGCCACTCCACAAGGTAGCCCAGAGAGGCCCCCTCCGCCACTGCCATCTCAGCTGAGACTCACACCATCCCCTGCCTGGTGGAGCCAGGACCCACCCTCGATCTGCTCAACTTCAAGGACAGGCTAGCAGAGGGCCAGCTCTGAGCTCTGAGGAGACCAGCACCATGATTCCATTTCCACGGGCCCCTGCCCTGTGCCCCTTGTCCCCTGACCTACACCCCTTGTGCCATGACCTGGCCAGGACAGGCACACAGCTGCCAATCAGCATGACTCTGCCTGCAGCTCAGGGTTCGCACCCAGCCCCAGGGCCCGAGTCTGTACAGGCCCTGACCACGCCCAGCAACCCTCTGCAGAGCCCAGAGGGCCCCCGTGGCTGGGACCATGAACTGCTGCAGCTTTTAAGCAATTCATTTGGCAGCATCTATTAAAAGCTATTAAAATTAAAACATGCATTTCCTCAGCCAAGGGAATGCCAATTCTTTTAGTCTGTTCTGCTGAAATGGAAACACAGTCATACCCACAGAGAAACACACACAGGCACGTGCGCTTGCTGCTTCACCCACTGTGCTGAAAAACAAGTGACACTGGACCCAACCTTGGGGCCGGGAGTGGGGGAGCTGTGTAAGTTAAGGAACAGCCACACCATGGGACAGCGAGCCTCGATGAGGAGAATGGGGGGCAGCTCTCTGGGCTGGGGTGGAAAGGGGTCCCTGACCTCCCAGTGCATGAAAAGCATACACACAGAGTGTGGCAGGATTCACTTCTGTTAGAATTTAGGGAAAATTAAACAGACACACACCCAAGCAGCGTGCGGTGACACGAGGAGTTTAGGTAGGGGTGCATGGGGGCATCCCTCCTACTCCTAGAGCAGTCAGCTTTGCATCCAGACCTGCCCCCCGGGGACATGAACAGAACGCAGCTGGAAGCGACACTTACCCGCATGCCCACCTCACCAGGCAGCCCCGGCTCTCCAGGCTCCCCCTGCACACAAAGCAGGACACGGTTGCTGCCCAAGGGCCCAGCACACCGGGCAGTCCGCAGCTGGGGCAGCCACTCCTGGGCTCGGAGCACGTCACCGATGCGGCAACCCCCAGTGGTCAGAGGCCAACGCCCTGCAGAGCCCCTTTCTGTGAGCAGAGGAGCTGATCCTCACGGTCAGCAGTGCCATCTCGGCCTCCAAGCTCCTGGGCGGAGGCCAACAGGGTCGAGTGTGGACAGCAGGGCAGGAAAGCTGAGCCACAGGAGTGGCGGCCAGTGTGGGCCTTGTTCACGGAGGAAGAATCTGCGCACTTGCGGGGAGGGAGAGGGCCTGGAGGCACGTGGGACCCCCTTTCTCTCCTCGTCTCCCCCAGACCTCCTGTCCTGGCACACTAAAGGCTGAGGGCTCAGGGGGCCCCCACGAGTCAGGGCCCCCACTATGAGGCCCAATCACACGTGGCTGAGAGTTGCAAAGGAAGCGGTGGAACCAATTGCCTCGGGGTTCTCAGTGGAGAAGGAGTGTGGTGGTCCCATGCAGAGGTGCAGTGGGGGGCCAACGAGAGGGTGGCAACTGTCCCTGCAGGGTGCAGGGTGCCGCGTGGGCCCCACCCCAGCTCCTCGAGCAACAAATGGGAGTCATGTGTGAATCCTTAGCCTTGGACTGTGACTTGCTTCCAAGTCAGGGCACTGGGGACAAGGAGACCTCCTGTACTGAACTGCTTGTCAACTGACCGACAACAGCTTCTGAGGACACACAGGTTACGCCCGGGGCCTCAGCTGCAGGTGGTGTGATTATTGTGAGGCCGGCCTCAGGGGCCTGGGAAGCTGCTCCCATGAACGAGCCCCAGCTTGGGCCTGGGCCTGGCGAAGGCCGCCCCTGTGGGGGGCAGCGGGTGCTGCCGCATGGGAAGGGTGGTGGGGGCACACGTACCCGCACGCCTTTGCTGCCGTCTCTCCCAGGGAGGCCGGGCGGGCCCAGGGAACCCTAGGGTGACAGAAAGAGAACAGCCATTGGTACAGGATGAGTACAGCGGGGCAAACAGGCCCCCAGCAGGCCGGCGCCCTGGGGACAGACCAGGCCGGGTGGTGGCCCAGACTCTGCTGCTCAGAGGGAGGCCCAGCAGCCTGCACATGGGCTCCCCCCGGATGGTGAGAGAAATGCAGATTCTCAGGCCGCACCAGAGCCCCACCGTGTAGGGCTCAGTCCTAACAAGACCCCCAGGCATCTGAACGCACCTGACAGCGAGCATGAGAAGCCCCGCCCACATCCCTGCCCTATGCACAGTGAGGCCGCTCCCTCCCAGCTCAGTGTCACACACAGACGGCAGAACCGGGGCCTGATGGCCACTGGGCGGGACAATTCGTTGCTGAAGGCTGTCCTGCCACTGTAGGACGGCCAGCAGCCACACCCCTAGTTGTGACAACTAGAAATGTCTCCAGGACTGCCACTCCCCTGCAGGCAAAGCTGCCCCCGGGGGGGGTGGGCAGCCGGGACCAATGGGCTAGAACGGGTGCTTAGTTTTTTAAAGTGTGCTGGGGCACACTCCATCAGGACGAGCCACACAGTAGCGCTGAGGACTAGCACAGCACGGGGCAGCTGTGGAGTCAAGGGGATGTGGGCCTGGCTGCTCACCTCCTGGCCAACAGAGGGACCTTTCCCTGAGAGGGACCAGGGGCAACTTGACCACAGGGGTGTGAGTAAGCTCCCAGGCCAGCTCGATTCAAATCGAGGACCCCACCTCCCTGTCACTTTCCGGTGTGACACTGAGCAAACTGATGCACTCATGTGGGAGGGCCAGGCTGCCATGCGCAGGGTCCCAGAGAGTCAGGGAGGGGAGTCAGCCTCGCCCACAGAGTGAGAGGACAGAGGACTGGTCGGCAAGCACCACTCTCAGGTGGGATGTTTGGAGGGAGGACACTCTCGTCGGCCCTCGTCAGTCCCCTTTGGGGTGTCCCACAGCTGGAAGGGCTGTTCCAGGTTAGGGGCCCATGGTTTTCTGTGGCGTGTGTCCTTGGGATGAGTGGGGGAAGTCCGGGGGGTATTTCTTGGGGTCAAACCACCACCGCCATCCTCTTGAGAGGGGGCAGCTGGGGCAGGTGATTCTCAGCCCCCACTTACATCAGCACAGGGATGGATCCCACCCCCGCCGGCTATTTGGAAACTCAGCCACCCAGAGGTTGGGGGCGGTAACTGGGCAGATGGAAGTGGTCTCTGAGGTCCCACCCTGCAACTGCACACAGTGAGGGTAGCATCAGCACGAATGGTGGCAGGTAAGCGATGACACAGTGATGCCTGAGAACCATGACAGGGATGTGATGGTGACGCTGCCGCTGCCCACGGTGAGTCTCTCTCCACCGACCCCACCCCCAATTGGCGCATTTCCTTCCCCTTACAAGGACTCTGAAAGAGAGACGCAGCCATTCTCCACCCTCCGCAGTCCAGGAATCAGACACACAGAGCTCTCCAGTTCGACCAGGGGCATGGCGTTCACATGGCGAGGGGACTCTGGGCCCCGGAGCCTGCCTCTCCACATGTCCACCGCCCTGGGCAGCATGGCCTGTCCTCACAACCATGCACAGGCTCTCGGCAATCCCATGGGATTCGTTTCCATCCCCGCACCACACAGAGCCCAAGGTACAGGCACTGGGACTCTCTTGGGGCCATCAGTGGTCCATGTGGCCGGTGAGGCAAGCTGGGCCAGCAAATGCCTGAGCATCCAGACCCGCTCACCCTCTCCAGGGGGCTCCTCTCCTGCAGCCTCAGCAGCCCCACTTCCCCGGGCAGGTTCTGGAGTGTCTTCTCCTGCCCCACAGGAGGCAGGAGCTGGGCATTGGGCCAGGACGCCAGAGCCCGGGAGTGGGGGGCTCAGCTCCCAACCGCCCTGCCGGTGTCCAAGGCCCACGTCTACCCCAGCCCCACCCTGCACTGACCTGAGCGGATTGCATGGCAATGACACCACCTGCTCACTGCCGTTCTCCACCACTAGTGCCAAATTCAAGCGTTCCCCACGGGGGACTGTCACGGAGAACAAGGACCCCTCAGAGGAAACGCAGCGCTCGACCCAGGTGCTGGTCACCCGGTTGAGACGGCAGGTCCTCACAAGGCCAGTCTCTCCTGCTGCTGTGGGTGGGGACATCCTGCAGCCGCAGGCGGGGGAGGGCCGCCCGAGGGCAGGACCCTGGGGCTCCTGGGACGGTCTCATAAAGGGAGCCGGGCAGGAGCTCTGCTACAATGCTAGAGGGGGCCCCAGAGAGTTCCGAAACCTTCCCTCCACCCACAGCTGTCACACATCTGGGCGTTGGTGACCCCTGCCCTCTGTGCCCTGTGCACAGTCCCTTCCTGAGCCCTGTAGGCTTACAGGGGGACAATGGGGGACCCTCTGACAGTAACATGAGCTTTGGGGATATGAGCCCCCGGGAGCAAAGCCCCAGGAACACAGGGTCTCTGGAATCTGGCCTGGGTGGCTGGTGAGAGGCCTTGAGGCCGGCTCAAGGAAGCACTCTGCGTACGGCAAGACTGGACACAAGCGTTAAGTCCTGCTGGTCTGAGCGCACCGTCAAGCCTCATTCTTCCCCCCTGGACAGCAAACCACCTGGGCCAGAGGGCGACAAGGGGTGATGCACATGAAACCTGCTGCAGATGGAGCCGGGGCTGGGGGAGGGGGCAGCCCCCACTCACGCTGGCAGCGGGGACGCCAAGGCTGGGCCTGCATTCCAGTCACGGCTGTAACCTTCCTGCCCCCAACCCTGCCTGCTGCCCCCGCGACCTCATGGGTGGGGGGCACCTGGCCCAGGGCCTCTGGCAGGAGGGGCCTGCCCATGCACCAGCAGGAGAGGCCCAGGAACCATGGGGTTACCTCACTGGGCAAAACATGGAGAAAAAAGGGAGCAGGTGTTTCCCCTATTTGTTTGGTGAATTAACTACGCGAGGCCTTCGTCTGGGTGTTCACAGAGAGACTGGAGGTGGGACACATTAGTGTTCCCCTTCAGCCAGCGGTGGGGGCCAGGGCGGGTCCTCCAGGTGGGGTCTGAGCAGCCCCCTGGGCAGCGGCGGCCCTGGTTCCTGCAGCGCCCGCATCACCTGGGCCTCCACAGAAACCAGCCAGCCCCCCGAAATCAGACACGGGGCAGGGGGTGTGGCAAGCTGGCCTGACAAACTTCCCAGGTGGTTTGGACACTCGGTCGCACTTGAGAGCCACACCTGAGCACTGCTGGATGCCGACGGGGCATCCAACCACAGCACGCGGCTCCGGGCTTGGCCGCGGAGAGGGCGAACTCACTGGCTCCTAGTCCCAGCAGACAGCCGCACTTGGGGTGCCAGGGGCGCCACTCCTCTTCGCCGCTCTGCGGACTATTTTGGATAAGCCACAGGAAGGACAGGACCCCTCCCCCGTAAGGCAGCCCACCGGGAGCACGCTCCCCAACAACACCCCTCCCCGGGCTTCCTGAGACTTCGGGAGTTAATGTCCTCCCCGGGGACAGGGAGCCAGGCACCTTACAGCTGCCGGCTGCCCCTGGGGAGATGGCCTCACTGACGCGGGAGACACAGACCACATCATTTGCCAAACAAAAAACGGAGCTCATGCTGCTGTAATGGTAATTACACTTAACACGTATGAGCACTTTTTACAAATATGACTCATTTATGTTCATTAGCTCATTCCACCCTGCGAGGCAGCTGCGGTGACAGTAGCCGCTTTGCAGATGAGAGAGGCGAGGGTGACAGGGGTGGCGTAGCTGCAGTGTCACACAGCTGGGACGGGGGCAGAGCAGGGTCTGTCGCAGCCCGTCTGGGTCTAGAGCCCACGCCCTCAGCACCCCCAGCCGTCCCAGTCTGGTGTTCCAGCATTTGTGCTCCCCTCCACGGCTCTAACCCTCCTGGGTGCAGCCCTCGGTCCTGGGACAGGGCTGAGAGACTTGGCAGACCTCTGAGTGTCGGACCCCGCTGGGGAAAAGGCAGGCTTTCCTATCCCAGCCCTGTGGGGCACTGGGAGCTCCGTGAACTCAGAACTTGCCGGGCATGGCCTTCAGCACCACAGACAGGGGGTGTAGCACCTCCCCGCACTCGGCACCCAACTACAAGGCTATTTGAGGGCACGTGGGCAGCGAACTTCTTCTCCCCTACACCCTTTAATTATTGTAAAAATAGAAGGCCCTCAACCACAGTCATCCAACTGGAAAACCGTGAATAATGCGCATTAGCACACGGGCTAAGAATAGGAGATGGGCCGATGAGGCCAGTGTGCACAAAGGAAGGGGACCCAGAGCTGGAGGGCGTGAACAGACCTCCGAAGTTACACACACACAAATGCGCACACGGGCGTGTGCTTCATGGCCCCGAGGGCCCTCAGAGGGATGGAACGGCCTGGTTCCCACGGGGAGGTGGTCCCGAGGGCCGAGGGCTCGCAGCGATGAGCAGTGAGCGTGGTGGCCCAGCTGGCTGCGAGTGGGCATGCAGAGTCCGACAGGCAGATGCGGCCCTTCTTGGCCAGTTCCACGACCCTGGATGTGCCCCAGGCTCCTGGAAGGGGCTGCAGTGGCTGACCCTCCGGGACTGAGCAGCCTGGTGCTTATCTAGAGGTCAGTAACAGGCCGATGTCATGGTCCTTTCCTCTGCGGCAAAGTCACTCTGCCATCCTAGAGAAATTCACCCAGTGCTGGCCACTGGAGCCGGGCAGCTGCTATCGCTACTGCTCCAGCCTGCCCTTCCAGAGAGGTGGGATAAAAGTATGCCCGCCGTGTCTCGCTACAGCACATACACCCACGTCACTTAGACCAGAGACTCCAGAGGCAGAAGCCCCTTGCAGGCCCCAGAGACCTTCGGCATCACTGCCCTGGAGGCAGCTCCAAGAGGAACATCTGTCTGTAGAAAGCCCTCTCTCCGTCCCCAGCCACCTCCCCAGTTCTGTTTGATGCCTCCTCAAAATCGCCTCTCCTCACAGTTTCAGCCGGAGCCCCCTGGAGAGGGCACCAAAGGTCCCCGCTCTGGTGGGCGGGACGAGGCGCACCTGCCATGCTGGCATCAGAGCAGCGTCACCGTGAGAACAGACCTGACTGTCCCCAGCAGGAGGGCCCAGGCACTGCTGTGGCAGCTGCGTGGGGAAGGGCCTGCCGTGGGCTCAGACAGGGCTGGTCCGGAGCAGGCTTGAGTGGAACCCTCGTTTCTAGCTACCAGCTGTCCTGCCCTGTTAGCCACGCAGCAGCCAGAGGGGCTGTTTTCCAGACGCCTCCTCATCCCCTCACCCCACCTTACGTTCTGGTGCAGATGGCTCAGTGAATGGTCCTCCATGACCCTCACCTCGCTGTCCAGCTCCAGCCCTCTAGCACTGCGCCTGGCCCCAGATGGGGAGCAGGCAGTGCCTCCCGCCCACTCGCCTGGGAGGGACTGAGATGGTGCCCTCAGAACCACCCACTCCATGCATGGCCCCCGGAAAGTTGGAGGGTGGGAAGCATCCCTGGGATTTCAACCGGCTGAGAGATGGTGGACGTGCGAGGAGGGAAAGACACTGACAGGGACATAGGAACATCCAGAGTGGTCCCCAGGGAAGGTGAACCCAGAATCACAGAATCACCAGGGGACATCACAGGGCAGGGCCATGTAGGGCCCCCTCGTGGCAGACGGGAAGTGCTGCACTCCGAACAAGCCCAAGTTCATGGGCCAATGGACACCAAGAGGTTGAGTGGTGGCAGGTAGAAAATGGCGTGACAGTAGCAGCATTTCAAAGTAACACAAAATTTGTATGTTTCCAGCCAGGTGCCAGGACCTACTGCTGGGTGTCACTCTTGGCTGGTGGGTCCCCAGTGCCCCCTCAAGCTGGCTGTCTGGCCTGGGAGGCTGCAGGCTGCCTGGCCCACAGCACTGTGGAGGATCCCACTTGGTCCACGTCCGAATCGGAAAACGAAGTGCTGGCCTCCTCAGGGGCTTGGAACACATGGGTGCCGAGTCCACTCTCCTCAGACGGGGGGCCTGGCTCCTTAACCACCCTCCCTGTTCCATCACGGCAGCCCTGGCCTCTCTTTCCTCAGTGTTCCAGCCAGCACCTGATCTCTTTAGCTTCGTGGTGAGCCGACCACAAGGCCCCTCCCGCGAGAGGACTTCGTAACACTTGGGTGCCTGCTGGAGGCTTGGGCATCCTCTCCAGGACACCCAGGGAAGTTTCCAGAAGGCAGTGTCCTGGAAGTCAGAACAGCCTGGGCTATGTGCTGGTTCAGACTTCACTGTCACCAGCTCTTCCCCTGTCAGCGTTATGGTCCCGGTAAAAATGGAAGCAAACCGTAAACGACAAGGAAGAGATGGCTGGGTGACCTAAAATTCCATCTGCAGCTGAATGGACGACCAGCCCAGAAAATTCAGCTGTCTCTTCTGTTTGCTCAAATATTTTTTTGCTGGTGCACCTCACTGTGAAATCTGAGCGCAGAATCCACAGGAAGCTTTATTTACTGCCATATGGGTTTCTGGGAAAGTGCTTGGGAAAGGACTTTCTGGTTGCTGTTGTTCTGGGGGTGTCCCCCTCCAGCCAGTGCTGAGTAAGGAGCTGCTGACCCAGCATGGCTCCAAGGGGACACTGCGCCCCCATTTCATCCCGCGGGCCTCGGGGACCTGCAGTGCCTGTGGGGTGTGAGCAGACTTGCGGGGGAGGGGCGGAGAGCCCTCTGCAGACCCTGTGCTCTGTTCCTTTCCACTCCAGGGAAACAGTCTCTTCCGCACATGGCCCCACCCCCCTCCATGCCCTGGTCTCAGCCAGTCCCGGCCTGAAGGCCTTCTCTCCATCCTGACCCAGATATAATGTTAATCCTAGCTGCTTTCTTAAAGAAAACCAAGATGGCTCGGACACGCTGCTTCCTCTGGCTGAGCTGCTGGAGATGCTGGCCCAGGTGAGCCAAGACGCCACCCAGCCACTTCACTGACAAGGACTCTGCTTGAACCGCCTTGTTTCACGGCAGTGCAGAGCAGAGGTTTCCGGCATGGCCCCTCCCAGCCTCGGGCCCAGGTCTCCAGACTTCCAGGCAGAAGTACCCCATTCGCTGAGTAGGAGCTAGCTTAGAAAACGTGCCTGAGTCAGGGCACGCGGGACCCAGCGCCCAGGGGGCTCAGAGCAGGCGCTCGCAGCCCTTTCTGAAGTCACTGTGTACCAGGTGCCCTGCTCAGTCTCCCACAGACACACCCATGCCCCTCACGCAGCCCCACGGGAGCACACTGTCGTTTCTACTGTCTTCAGTTGATGGTGAGGAAACGGAGGCCCAGGAATCGGCAGGACCTCTCCGAGGATCCACGGCAGGATGGGCGATGCCAGGCTCCCAGAGCCGGGCCCTCGGCCACTGCCATGCTCCGCCCTCTGGACCTACCAGCCGCCCCCCTATCCGTGCTGGGAGAGGGGGCTCCTCCCTCCAAAGCATGCCGCTTCAGGATGTCTCCCATGAACAGTTACCGATATACTACAGGTACAAGGATTTTCATTGTATCAACATTAAGATCCATTCTATGGTCAAATGTTTAAGATGTCCCAATACTGTAGCATCATGCAGAACAATTAGCAATGTACAGAAATGTCCCCAGTCCTGTAGCCTGACATGCAGGGTGTCTACACAGCGCAGGTGCCCTTTTGCATGTGAGGACATGCGGCTCCCTGGTCCATGGCTCCATCCCCATGACACTGCGTACGCATGTCCATAGTACGAGGTCTTTCCAGTTTCCACCCGTGTCCATCTGCTTGGTGCAGCGCAGTCTTCTGCTGGGTCATCCCATCCTTGCTGTGCTGTATGTGCTAAGGGGCTTGGACACAGAATGGAGTCTGCTGTGGTCACTCTGCTTCTGTTTTTCCCTCATCTGAGCTGTGCCCCCGACATGCCTGGGTTTCACTTTCTCAGCACCCCCGGTGGTTAACATGGAGGGTCCTAGGAACCCCTCAAAGTGCTCTGCTAACAGGACCTCTGTCGGCTCCTCTGTCCCTAACACTGTGCACCCTAGACAGGGTCTCCTGACAGCTGTCACCCTCTGGCTGTGTAACAGTGCAGGGGACAGAGGCAGCACAAGCTGACTCACTGGAGGACTAGTGAAAAGAATCACATTCTTAAGAGATGACCACATGACCGGAATTTGCATGCCTGCCTCCCCCTCTGAATTGGTGAGTGAGGCTTGGAGGGGCTCCAGAGCCCCCTGAGACTGCTGATCTCTGCCATGTACTAAGTAGGTAAGTGCTGTGTATCGAGGAAATACATGTCACTTTTGCGGATTTCAGCAAGAGCTTCTAGCCAGCCAGAAAAGGAGGAGAACAAAGACAAGGGAGAGGTTTCTTCATACGCCCCACTCCGTGCCAGGGACAAGTGCTGTCATGGGCATCATCGGCCCCCTGTACTCCCTGCCACGGCCCGGGTGGGCAGACATCATGGTCCCACTTCACAGATGAGGACGCTGAGGCCCAGAGAGACATAACCAGGGCTCGCCCGGCCACTGCGGAGCAGTGGTCCAAGCAGGTCCGCCCCCCTCCCCAAACCCACCTTCTCCCCATCACCGGAGCCCCGTCTGAGCACAAAACCAAGGCTGCCTTTTCCTCCTTCTGCCCCGAGGCCAGGAAAGGAGACCAACCCCAGACAGAGCAGCTGGCAGAGATCTCCCCAGCCCCACATCACAGGGCAGGAGGCCTGCCCAGCAGAACGGGAGCCGGCACTCTGGCTTCCTGGCACCAGAGGGCGCTATGGGTCCAGCGGCTGCAGGCTCCTCTGGTGAAGGCTCTGGACACCCAGAGCAGAAGCAGCCTCGGGATGCACCACAGGGAAGCTGCCAGGAAACGGCACACCTTGGCCTTGTTTTCGTTGTTTCTAAACCTTTTTCTACCCATGGGGCTTGTGGACCACATGTCCACAGAGTACCACTGACCCAGCGCCCACCCACAGAACCTTCGAGTGTGTCCTCGCTGCATGCATGAATTTTCTCATCAGGGAAGAGCCAAGGGCGGGAGGGCCACAGAGGTCACCCATCCCCCTGCCTGCCCCCCACTCCCTTCCCCACGCACCCCTCCGCAGGGCTCCAAGCCCACCAGGACAGAGAGCCCAAGGCAGCCCCGAGCTAGGACAGCCTCAAGGCAGAGTGCCCTGTCCCGGGACCACGTTTGCTGGGACAGGCATGGAGTCACGCCCTTTCTCCCTGTGAGGCAGGAACTGCTGTTGTCCATCCTCCCTTTTCGGGAATGGAAAGCAAGGCGCAGCATAGCCCAGGGAGGGACCCACAGTTTTAACCCCAGGGAGCCTGACTGCAAAGCTGACTGGGTGGGCGGCAGTGTACGCTCCCTCTACGGAATCCCCCGGGCCCTGGGACCTGGGTGAGGCGGACTGCAAGCCACCCACCCCCTCTCCCATCTGGCATGCACCCACTGAGTGCTGCCGTCTCCCCGGCACTTGGAAGGAGGATCCCTCCTGCCCTCCACACCTGGGCCGAGAGCAGCTTTTCCGTAGCCAAAGTTCACATATGAGAAGGCACGAGGGAGAGCCGCTCACAAGCCCCACGGTGAGTATGGGGCGGAGCCGTCGAGGGAGAGGCGGCCCTGAAGGCAGCCTGGGCCTGGCAGAGCCAGGAGGCCAAGTCACCTTCTCTGAGCCTCAGTTTGCTCAGCTGTGGGGCAAGGTGACGCAATCGTTGATTTCAGGAATAACTCCCTTTCAGCGATCGCCAGTGAGGTGCTTCCTAGCCATCTGTGTGATGGTGCGACCTGGGCAGGCAGGTCACTTGACCTCTAAGCCACACTCTGCTCATCTGTGAAGTGGGCGTAGCAGCGCCTTCCCCGAAGCGCTGTCTCCAGGACGAGACACCCCTGTGCCTCGGTCCTCATACAGGCTGATGCGCGGTGTTGAGTTACAGCACGGAAACGACAAAGGGTCACACCCAGAATCAGAGTCACATGACACCAGGCCCTTCAGTGCTGGCCCTCCAATCCACCCCCGGCCCCCACCTGCTCCCACCCCCACCCCTCTGCAGATGACTTTGGAGAGCACATTCCAGCCAAGAGGCCAGCTTGTCAAGCCCTGTTCACATGCCACAGTCACCAGTGACCTTTGCCCCTCTGCAGACCCAACGGGTCCCCTCGGCCCGCCGGGCCTCCCCTTCTCAGATGAGGAAGAGCCCCAAGGACTCAGGCTGAGCCGCCAGGGCCTTCACACACCGTCGAGTCCCACCCCCTCATTCTTACTCACGAGAAGGCACAGGCTCGGAGAGGGCAGTGACTCACCCCACGTCACACAGCTCATCTGTGGCAGAACCAAGACCCAGATTTGGCTCAAAATGCACAGCTGCAGACAATGTCAACCAAGGACAGAGCAGGAGGGCCCGGGTCTGCCCAGCTGCCCCCTCTCCTGCCAGCACTGAGTGTGTGAGGTCCTCCAGCAGCAGCGGTGCCCCGACAGCATCAGGTCTAGGCTACGGAGTACAGGCAGGGCTGCGGCACCCGGGAGGGGCCTCCAGGCTGCACGCCCTGCCTTCGGTCAGAACGGAGAGGCACAGATGCCCCTGGAGCTCATGGGAGGCGAGAAGCCTGTCCGTCCCTGCCTGGTGGCACCAACCCTTCAGTCAGAGGAGGTGCATGTTGGCACTGCCCAGCAAGCAACACGCAGTCCTGGTGCCTGACCTCCGGGGCTCCAGCAGCCCCGGTCCTGGCACAGAGGGTCCTCTGGGTCTCCTGCTTATGCCCTGTGCCCTGGTTCTGGGCCCCCAGGGACCGAGCATGCTAGCAAGATTAAAGGCAGGTGCCTACTTTGAACATGGGGTTCTATGCACTGTGCTTCTGAACCGCAAAGGAGGCACAAGACGCCCGTCATTGGCCCCAGGCTGGGTACCAGGAGACCCAGACTCAAACCAACGGCAAAGTTACTGGACTCGGTTGGCCAGAAGGAAAGCTCGAGCCGTGCTGCGTGTCCGGCTCCCTCCAGCTGCTCTGTGTTCTCGTGCGGTGGCTGCGTGGGGGGGGCCGGTGCTGCTCGAGGGGGCAGGATACAGAGACGTTCGTGAAGAGTGAGTGAAGACACGAAGAAATAAGATGGGAAAGTGAGTGCACTCACAACTCTGCCGCCCACAGAAAACCGGCAGTGAATGGCTGGGGGAGGGAGTTGCCTCCAGAATGTCTCTCTCTGTCTCCTGCACGCACGTGTGCACGCAACAGGGGCCATGCTGCATGAATACCTCGAAGCGTGTCTTCCACGCCCTGCGTTAGCCGTCTGTGGCTTTGCAGCCCCCGATGGCAGCACCGTTTAGCTCACGGTGACTCCCTTTCCCCCTGGCCCTCGGCAGAGCATCTGAGCTGTTTCCAGTCTGCTCACAAAGCACTCCGGATTACACAGGGAGGAACTCACGTGCACACTTGGTTTATCTCTGGGCCTGAACACACAGAATGAAAGGGAACCTACGGGGCATGGAGGGGCTGGCCATGTGAGAGCTGTTTCCACACTGATTTAACCGAGCGGCCTGGGTTCACACCGGCCGCCCTCTGAGAGGGGCAGACGTGCACTCCCTCTGAGCAACACCGCCCTTGGGGGCCCACACTCTGGGCTGGCAGGTGCACAGATTCAGGTGTGATCGACCATCAACACAGACGTGCATTCTAGGGCTTGGGCTGCCTCTGCTGGGACATGGGAGATATATTTTTAATAGCTGGTGGGAGTGGAAAATAGCTTTTTTTTTCTCCTTACAGGCGAATACCATCAGGAAGCTCTCCTCTTCAGAAGGAGCCCCCATGCCCCAGGCTCCGTGCAGCCCACCTGTGTCACAATGAGGTAAAGAAGGGACAACACTCGTGTCCAGGGAGGACAGACACAGGCCTCCCTCTGAGTCACCTCCACCCGCTGCCTGCCTGGTCCTGCCACCACCCTCAGCTCTGTCCCGAGTTGTTGCCCCCTAAACGTCTGCACCAGTCTCTGACCGTCCCCCCAGTCTCTCTGGGCTCCCCTCCCCCCACTCTTATTCATGCAGCACCTGCCATTCCAACCATCTCCCTGTGCCTGACCACACACAGCCCCTTCCATGCTTCCCGCCACTGTGCACGAGGCCTAGGTGTGTTTCTGCACCGAATGCTCTCCACTCGGGCCCCTCCCCTTTCTGTGGCCCTGCGTCCAGCATCCTAGGAGCGCCACCCAGAGCCCCGCTGTGGGCACCGGCACCCAGTGCCCTCGGGAGGGCACACTCCCTCCGCCTCCCCGCTGCCCTGCGCCCGGCTCTGCACTCTGCAGGGAGCCCAGACCACTGTGGTGCCTGCCTCAGCCCGGCAGCGGCAACCGGGGAGGACAAACGTGAGGACTCGCTGAGACCAGAAGACCCTCCCCTCCAGAATTCTTACCTACAACGCAAGGGAGCACACCTGCCCCGTACCTGAGACCTCCACCCCGCTCTGGGAGGGGCTTACCTTTTCTCCCTTTTCTCCGTGGACGAAAGGTGCTCGGCCCTGGGAAGGAAAGCAGAAGCACAGGCTGACGTGGCCACCCCAGGCATGACAGCATGTCGGCAACACCCCGGGGGGGGGGTGAAAGGGCGGGCGCCTTCTCACCAGCTCTGCCCCAGAACCTCCCAAACGTGAGAGCTATTATGCACTGTACTGCAGGTGGACTGTCTGGCAGGGAGTCAGCGGATGCCGAGAACAAGGAAGTGGGGGTGCTGTGGGAGCACAGAGACAGGGGGCTGCCCAGACCTGGGAGCCATCCTAGAGGACCGCACACGGCTGACCCAAGGAATGAGGAAATGGGAGCGGGACAGAAGTGAGCGGGGAGGGAGACAATGGGTGGGGGCAGGGCAGACGCCCCTGGGAGAGGAAAGAGCCCCGCAGTGGCCAGGGTGGGGAGGGCAGAGTGCCGGGGCGAGGGTGGGGTGGGGCAGGACTCGGGCAGAGCAGCTGGCTGGGGCCACACTCGCCCACGGAGCGGAGCCTGCACCGCACTGTATGGGGCTGGGTGCCAGCACCCACCAGCCACGCAGAGGGGGCCCTTCACTCACCGAGTCGCCTTTCTCTCCCTTGGGTCCAGGAGCTCCAACGGGCCCAGGGGCTCCCATGTCTCCCTGGGGAGTTGAAACCAGAGATGAAGGTCACACAGGTGCTCCGACAGGCTCCCCGTCCGGACCGCCCGCCCCTCCGCCACACCCGGCTCCCCAGGGGCAGCTGTCAGCTGCACACCACAGCCACACCTTCCCCCACCACCCCGGGAGCACAGACCTGAAAAGTCTCCTGACCTCCTCAGGGCAGGAATGGGAGGTGTGAGGCCTCCCAAAGAAAGGTGCCGTGGGCCCTCCCCAGGGAGCTGTGGGGCTTCTCCCCTCTGCCCGGGGCTCCCCACGGGGTACCCACTCCCCTCTCACATCTCTCTTCCCCCCCAGCCTGTGAGTCCTGGGGACAGGGCTCTTGCATTCATGGCTATGTCCCCACATCCAGAAGGGACCTTGGGACCCAGGAGACACCAGGCCAGGGCTGTTGACTCGGCCTGAGCGGTATCCGGGTTCATGGGCCCCTGGGAACCACAGCTGCACCCTTGGAGTCCGCACCTTGGAGGCTGGAACAATCTGATGGGCGTGATAGGGCTGGACTGTGAGTCAGTGATGTGGGCACAGGCCTGTCTGCAAGGGGCTCCAGCAGTATCCCTCCATGGAACACCTTCCCTCCCGCCCTGTCCTCTCCCACCACTCCCTGGGTTCAGGGGTCAGGCCCTACGCCCGCACAGCCCTGGGCCCGGTCAACCACAGCACGGCAGTCATTCCGCTGATGACTGCCTCGGACACGTGTGCTGTACTAATGGGCCCACAGGCCCCAGACCCCCGTGCCCTCTCCTTCCATCTGACGGCCGGAGTCAGGGAGCCGAGCCTGCAGTTAACAGGCTGCGGGCAGAGGCTGTGTTTGCTGACCCTCCCTGCTCACATGTGCAGACTGAGAAATGGAGGTCCTGAGCGAAGCCAGTCAGAGCTGCTGATGTTTATGTCACTTTCTTTCTCCTTCTGTCCCAACAAGCTCGGGAGCCAAATCCTACAGGATGGCCACCTAACACACTTCGTTGTCTTTCCCACACAGACAGCGAAGAAGCAGAGGGCCGCTCGGGCCCCACGTCCACCCTGGCAGCCCCAGCACTGACCTTCGGGCCAGGGAATCCCAGTGGGCCGCCGGAGCCCTTCTCTCCCTAAAGGGAAAAGACAGAGGAGCCAGTGAGGTGCTGCCCCTTTCGCCCGTCTTCCTTCACCGCCGGTTCTGCGCCCCACACGCCATCGCCAGTCTCTCCATGAGAGCGTGTGTGGACTGACAAGCTGGTTGGGTTTCTCGGGGCAACAGCCCTTGGCCTTGAACTGAAGACCTGCCTGGGGAACTCCAGCATTGCCTCCAAGTGCAGATGTCAATGGAACCAAGTCGGAGACAAACGAGAGGGTACCCTGGGGGGATTTTTACCTGAATATGCCGCCACTGTTCTATTAAATAAAAACGTTTGGCCTACTGAAGGTTCAAATAATCATTATTCACTGAAACACAAAGCAGGCGTGTGGGGAGGCTGCAGCTGACTGCACACACCATTCACTTGTCAAAATGTGACTATGTGTGTGAGAGGACTCATGGCTGCACATACATGTGGTCTGTGAGGTGTGGACACAGGTGACTAAGACACACGTGTAGCCTGGTTCACAACTCTGTGTCCGCGCAAACGCCACCCGTCCATGAAAAGAACAGTGACACTATGGCACTGACACGTGTGTACTGCCATCACTAAAAGACGTCCACACTCCCGTCACTGTCGGGCTCTTGGCTGCCTCGGGATCCTGCCACACATGTGTTCACAGATGCCGTTTACGGGTGCAAATGGAGATGCATGATGTGGTGTGCTCAGCCTCAGGCAGAGCCCTCCGGAGGGCCTGTGCACAGTCGACGCTCACTGTGGCGGCTGGTTCAGAGACGGGAACGTGGACCCGAGGCAGCACGGGGACCTTGGTGAGTAAGAGGAATGTGCTGCCAGCCGAGCGGAAGATTTACACCCCGGGAACCGAGCCCGCCTGGGGCCAGAGTACTGCCTCCTGGGAGTGGGCGCCAGACTCCCGCCCCCCCGCTGCGCTCTCTATGGAGGTGAGGATGGAGGTGCAAGGGAGCCTCTGTCTACTGAGGTGGCTGGCGGGGCCCTTCCACAGGGCCTCTTCTGGGGGGAGGGAGAGCAGACCCCCTTCCCACGGGCCTGTGCTTGGGAGGCTGTTCCACACACCCGGTGGTGAGTGCTCCGTGGCTGGGCTGCAGGCAGAGGAGGCACTGGAGGACTTTGGAGGACCACGTCCTATGTGTTTTAAGACCTCAGTGCTTGGCACATGGTGGGTGTTTGGTGCGTACTGTCAAAACAGTGTGCTGCTAACTGAATACCGGGACAGCTGGTCGGGTGAGGCCCCCCGGCAGCCGAGGCCCAGGATTTATGGCCTGGCGGGTAACCCTAAGGAGCCAGGCCTCGTCCTGCCAGCGAGAGAGAGAGAGAGAGAGAGAGAGAGTGTGTTTCTTCATCCTCCCTGCCCACCCATCCGTCCATCTGACCATCCACATCCATCCTTCTGTCCATCCGCCCATCCATCCTTCATACTCTGGTCCACGTGTCCATCCATTCAGCCATGATTTAATGGCAGCTATCTCTCAATAGCTAAAAGCACAGACTCGCCAATATTCAATCTCTGACATCTGGAACTTTTCTGCGGAAGTAAAGACAGGCAGGCACTGTGATGCGACGTGATAATTGCCGTGATAGATGGAAGTGCAGGCAGGGAAAGGGGCCACAGGGTCCTGGGAACAGCAGGTGCTTCGTAAAGAGCTCCTGAGTGGGTGAACAGTGAACGATCGGGCAGGAGGGGGAGCGCACAGGAGGGAAATCACACAGGCTGTGCATGCTGGGGAGGAATTCCTCGGGGACCTCTTGAAAGATGAGCAGCATTAGCTGGACAAAAGGGGGCACAGCAGGACACGGGTGAGAGGGATGTCCCAGGCAGAAGCTGCTCAGGCAAGTGCCGGAAGGCGAGGAAGAGCATGACCCTCCAGGAATCAGAAGTTCCTGCCTGGCACAGCACAGCACGGGGAGGGGAATCAAGTGAAATGAGGCTGGAAAGGCATCTGGGGACTCACTGTGGGCCACTCAGGGTGGGGGGAGTGCGGGGGTCCGTCAGTCGCACCCAGGAGGGGAGCAGGAGCCGGGAGAGCCCGATGGCTGGGAGTGAGGAGGTGGGCGGGACCAGGAGGGTGGAGGCCTGCTCGAGCCCAGACTCCCCTCCTGGGGTCCAAGTCAGGGCGGCAGTGGCCTCAGCAGGACACACACAGGGCACAGGCCTGGCGCTGGACAGCCTTGTGCTGGATGGAGCTGGGACTGGCCACCCTTCCTGGCACAGGCCGCCTTTACACACAGCTGCCAGCGACCCAAACCTCACAACACCGTCGGCCTGCTCCTCCAGGTTCTTAGTGCAAATGAGGGCGCCACAGGGTTGGGGTTCATGCAGCTGCTTTGGTTACTTCATTGACAGGCAAGAGCCGCATCCACCGACTGTCCGTGGCCACCCCGAGCTGTGGGGCCACTGCCTGGCACTGAGCGTGTGCCCCCGGTCCCTCCCTGCTGTCCGTCCATCATTCCCCACCCGTCTGTCACCAGCAGCACCGGGACCCAGCCTCCTTCACTTCACCCACTGCCCAGAGAAAGCCTTGGCTCGCCACAGCAGGCCTTCCAGTGCCGGCCAGCATTCCCCCTGCCCCGCTGACTCAGAGCTCCTTGGGGGCTCCCTGTGTCCTGGATTGGGCTCTCTGGGTGGAAAGAAGTGGGGGCGGGGGGCAGCTACGGACGGGTCAGGATCACTGAAAGAAGGCTGTTCCTGAAACCCCGCAGGCGGGCGCACTCCTGTGCACTTCACCCGAGACTTCCCATTTTTGTCTGTGTCTCCCGTGTCCCTCACAAAGCCACTGAGCCCCAGCTGCATGCTGGCCCGGAGCCGAGCGGTGCAGGCACAGCCGTGGCCTTGACCGCAGGCTGGAGGTCAAGGCCCTGGACTGCGGGTCCAGTGCCCTTAACACTCTCCAACACAATTCTGCTTCTGTCACCCTTGTGAATTTGTTCAAGTCTGTTCTGCTCAAACAGTGGACAGTTTTTCTCCTTATCACAGGCCACAGGAGGAGAGAAGGGGCAGAGGCTCCAGCACTCAGCGCTGCACTTCCTCTGTGTAACAGGTAGGGGCGCTATTCACAGAAACACGCTCGTTTTTAAACTCAGAACAAGATGCACAAAAATCTACTCGCGCCTGCACTGAGACTGCGGGACACGGCTCATTAAAGGAAACACCGAACCCTGGCTGATGTAGCTCAGTGGATTGAGCTCGGGCTTCGAACCAAAGGTCTCCAGTTCGATTCCCAGTCAAGGCACATGCCTGGGTTGCAGGCCAGGTCCCCAGTGGGGGGCCACGTGAGAGGCAACCACACATTGATGTTTCTCACTCTCTTTCTCCCTCCCTTCTCCTCTCTCTAAAAACAAATAAATAAAATCTTTTTTTTAAAAAAAAGGAAACACTGAGAAGAAAGGGGAGAGGCTATGTTCCCCAGAGCACGTCTGAACCCCCACCCAGAGCCGTTCTGAGCCTTATCTTCCAGCCACATCCTTTCTGAGTACATCCCACGTGAGTTTGAGGAATGCAGGCAGGGGCCAGGAGAGCCTCGGGAGCGCCTCACTATCTCGGGGAGATGTACCACGGAGCCCGGTCTGAGAAGCTCCTGTCCCAGTGTGCACAGAACCAAGAAATGAAGGCCCGAGCAGCAAGAACGCTTCCCTGCCTGAGAGTCCTGGGAAGGACACGTGCATGATGGGAAATTCCCACCCCCACTGTCAGTCCTGCTGGCTGGCCCGCCCTGCTCAGCTCTGGAGCTCAGAGTAGGCTGGGACTGGGCTGCAGAAGGTACCTTTTCTCCAGCCGGGCAGGAGCAGTTGATGGTCTTCAAAAACCCGATGTGCTCACTTCCAGAGGTAGGCGGTGGCGGTGGCTGGGGCGGGGGCTCTGTCAGCACGGTCACCTGGCACTGGAAGGAAAGCCTCGAGGGTCAGTACCTGGATCTCACCCAGCACCACTCATCATCAGTCAGGGGGCTCCGCCTGCAGCTTCCTCAGAGCCAAGAAGGCAAAGGGGAAGGGGGATCCCCAGGACCCCAGAACGTGAGCCGGATGGGCAAGTCATGTCTGTTCCAGTGTTCTGAGGCCTTGGAGACTGAGGGGCCGTCAGCCGCCTCTGTAGCCTCTCAGCACCCACAGGAGCCACTTCGCCCCACTGAGCCCAGTGCTGACCTCTGCAGGAGCGGGGCAGGGCGGCTTGGAGTCTCACGCCCAGTAGGTGCTCAGTCACTGAGGACATACTTCCTTACCCTCCCCAGCCCCTCCCCCTCCCTCTCTGGACACTCAGGCCACCTGCTCCAAGCCCTGGCCTGGCAGCCCTCTCACTGCATACTGGGCCCCGTAATCGTGCTGAGACAGGCACACAAACCCAGCACTCGCCGAGTCCTGGGGACGGGACCGCAGAGCAGGGCACGTGGGTTTTACCCTGTGGCCCTGGGAAGCAGGCACCACTGTTCCCACCTTCCAAGCAGTCTGGGGTGCTGGGGTTTGGTAAAGCGGTGGGAGATAGAGAGACCCACAGAGGGGTGGAGGGGACAGGTCCCACGGAGAGGGGCTGAGCCACACAGAGGCTCCAGGGCCCTCTCTGGTCTGTCCTGCCTGTGACCTGCCCCACACCTGTCTGGCCTCCCAGTCCAGGGCCCTGGAGCTCCCAGGGCAAGAGCAGTCACCCCTCCTGGGGACACACTGCCAGCTCTGCCCCTCCGCCCCCCAGAGCTGGGCCTCCTTGCAGGCCTGCAGCCTCTGTGTGCTGAGGACTGACACCAGGACCCCAGGCACCTGCGTGACCCTGCTCGCCTACGGGACCAGAAACGGATCCCTAGCGATGATCACCGGGCTCCCTCCCAGGTACCATTGGGATGGCAGGTGTCCCGAGCCCCAGCTGCCCCTTCTAGGCCCTGGACACCCCTGTCCTTCTGGAGGCCAATGACCTGTTTCTTCCCAACCTCCCTGTGCGAGAGCCTTGGCTCACCGGGCCCGTGGGGATGTCACAGCAGGTCTCCAGTTCTGCGTGGCGGGCATCACAGTAGATCACAATCCGCTGTAGGTCGAACTGCAAAGAAAAGCGGGTCTGCAGGTGCGACACTGGGGCCCGGGCCTCCACAGCTCCGGGCGGGCCGGGCGCCCAGTCCGACCCCCCCTCTGCCATCGCCGAGCTGAGCTTGAACCCCTCTAACCGTGGGGCCCAGCTGTAGGAGGCGAGCTGGCCCAGCACTGATTCACCGCCCCGGCCATGGTGCCGAGCAGCAGTCCCTGGAAGTCGGGGCACCCCACACAGCTGCTTAGATGAACTTAAAATGAAAAGTTGCTTCTATCTCCTCCTTTAACACCCCAGACCCTTAATATTATCCAAACGGGTCATGGTGTTAAACACACACACGCCAAGCCCCTAGACCCCACAGAGGGTTAGAAGGGCTCCCTGAGGGGCCCATAATGACCCCTGAATCTGAGAGTCAGGGTGTAACGTGCAGAATTGATGAGCAGGCCATGGAGCTTGCGCTCCAGGCTCAGGTCCGTCCACCTCTCTGGGCCCGCTTTTCCTCCCCGAGTGGGGTGAGTCGGTGAGTGAGCTCATGGGGCCGGAATGGGAAGAAGTGACTAGCACGGTGGACCCCTGAGCCAGTGAGCAGCGAACAGTAAAAGCAGTCAGTGGCCACTGTGCCAGTGCTGGGGCTCAGTGCTCCGTCCCCTGGGTGCACACCTGCCCCACAAAGCTAACAGGGGGAGAAAGACTGAGCAGCCTGGTGTTGAGTCACCAGGAGCCGAATTGACCCCCAGGGCAGCCCCCAGCCCCTTCCCCCAGCGCACTGGCCTTGCCCCTGCCCACCAGGCCAGAAGCCTCTCTCATTAATCCTGGCCTGGGCCCACCCCTGCTCCTCCTTCCATCAGCCCTGCAGCCCCTGCACCTCCTCAAGTAGGGTCCTGACTCTCCCTGCCCTGCCTCAACGCTTCCCACCGCTTCCCCCACAGGCGGATCCCCAGGCCTGTGGGTGGACAGGCCTGCCCCTGCCATCCACCCAGCCTCACCCCACACTGCGCCTCCAGCTCCTGCCACCTCACCGGGCTTTGCACACAATGCTGAGAGGCTTCAAGCTCCTCTGCTCAGACAAAATGTATTCATCCTTCAAGACTCATCCCAGGAATCACCTCCTCCAGGAAGCCACCCCTGCCAACCCCTCCTCCCTTCCCCATCACCTCCCCTGCTCACCCAAGGCAGGTGTCTTTCCCCAGGTCCTGTAAGAGCTGATGCTTAGTGCTATCATGGCCCTTATTCCACAGACCGAGACGACCTCAGTGAGGGCCTCTCTGCTCTCCGAGACATCAGTGTCTCAACGTCAGAGAGAGCCTTTGTCTGTGTGTCAAAGTGACGGACAAGCCAGAGACAGCAGCCACCATCACAGGCTCATGTCCTCCCAAGGCAGACGACAGTGGCTGCGTCATCACACAACACCCCCCGCCTGCACCCAAGGGACCGGGCTGGGAGGCGGAGTACAAGGGTCTGGGGCCCCACGGTGGGCTGACAGCCCCTCTCCGCCCCTCTCTACTGGGTACTTCCAGGCAACTTTAAAAGTCAGGTGTGTACCTACCTATATGCATCAGGCTGCACGGGTGTGTGCACTGCATGGAACCCATCAAAGTGCATGCTTAAAAACTGTTCATTTTACTTACGTGATTGCCCCTCGATAAAGAAAAATCAAAACATGTGTGAACCCTGTGAGTTAACTTAGCTAAGCAAGACAAAGCTTCTTTACTTAAAACATAGAAATGGTCTAGAAATTTCAAAGGCATGGTGAGCATCAAATTAGATTATATTTTTAGAGCCTGAACCAAAACAGGTGGGCGTAGAATCAGTAAAACGAGCAGCAGTGCTCTTGAGTGCCACCTGAGTCCGCACCAGCGTGACTAACCCGCAATAACGTGGGCCGCTAACACGGCCTGCTCAGTGTGCCGGGGGCTCCGTGCACAGACAGATGAGCAGGGCCACACAGTCTCCTGTGCTTCTCACTAGCTGTATGGGGATGCAAGCACAAATGCAAACACGGACACAGACATAGACCGAGATACGTAAACATGGGTGCACCGTGTACCCACTGCTGGGCACAGTGCCTGGCCCATAACAGGTGCTCAGTGTATAGGTGACAATGACTGACTAGATGGCTGAATAACTGAATGAATGAGTGAGTGAGTGAGTGAGTGAGTGAATGAATGAGTGAATGGGTGAATGAATGAGTGAATGGCTGAAGGAGTAAGTGAGTGAGTGGATGGGTGAGTATGTGACTGAGTGAATGAGTGACTGGGTGAGTGAATGGGTGAGTGAAAGAGTGGGTGAGTGACTGAATGAGTGAGTGAATGAGTGAATGGGTGAGTGTGTGACTGAGTGAATGAATGAGTGAATGGGTGAATAGATGAGTGAATGGGTGAATGAAAGGGTGGGTGAGTGACTAAATGAGTGAATGAATGAGTGAATGAGTGAATGGGTATGTGACTGAGTGAATTAATGAGTAAATGGGTGAATGAATGAAGGAATGAGTGACTGAATGAGTGACTGAATGAGTGAATGGGTGAGTATGTGACTGAGTGAATGAATGAGTGAATGGGTGAATGAATGAGTGAATGGGTGAGTGAAAGAGTGGGTGAGTGAGTGACTGAGAGGTGGTGACTCTGGGTTCCAACATAGCAGCTCCCCAAGTCAGGGTCCTCACTTTGAAGACAGCCCAAGGTGATGATGTGACACGTGATACAGGTGGGGGTGGGGGTTCTGGGGGCTCCTGTCTGGTGACCCAAGGCCGAGCACTCACGTCGATGGGCACGCTGTCGTAGAGGCGCTTGCCGATCACGGTCTTGCCCTGGATGTCGATGTTCTCCCTCTCCTCGATGGGCAGCGTCTGCACCAGCGCACAGTCCACGTACAGGGAGACGTTCTGGGCCTGGATGCTCAGGGCGATCTTGTGCCAGTCGCGGTCAAAGAGGTCGTGGACATGGGCGCCGCGGAAGACCACCCTGACGGCATCCTCCACGGCCCCCACAGCGTTGTACTCCACCGCTTTATTCTCGCCGTCCAGCCGGATGGAGACCTGCGGAGGACAGGACCGGGGTTCCTTGAGCTGCCTAGGGCCGAGGGGGGTGGGTGCTGCAGAGTCAGACTGATGAGCGGTGTCCTGGCTGTGGCCCTCACCCACCTGCCGACTTCGGGCAGGCACCCTGTGTGTGAGCTGAGCTCCCTCCCCCAAGCGACAGCCTCAATAGCGCCCCCCCGGCAGGCCCTTCTGAGCCCTGCGTCACACATATAGATTGCACCTCGTCCTGGGCCCCATCCCGGCTACCTGGAGGGACTCACAGGTAATAGCGCTTTCTTTTCTTTCATTTAAAAAAAATGTTTATCCTCACTCAAGGACATTTTTTTCATTGCTTTTAGAGAGCCAGGAGGGGAGGGCGAGAGAAACATCCATGAGAGAAAGAAGAACGGGTTGGTGCCTCCTGTATGCACCCAGGCTAGGGATCGAACCTGAAACCTCCAACCAGCGGAGCCCCCCACCACCCCACCAGAGCACGCAAGAGCACTTCCGAGAGACTGCGAGACAGTGGGCGCAGAGGGGCTTGGGTCATGAGACCCACCAGAAACCCCAGCTGGCTTCTATGTCACTTAAAACTTCCGCTGGCAAAACAGGACCTATCTGGCCAGAGGTCAAGTGTAAGTTTGAACACCCGCCCATCTACCCTCAAGGTGAGGGCCTTTGTCCTCAAGCCCCAGATCTACAGGGACAGGGCTCCCACCTCGAGGACACAGCGGAAGGCCCAGCAGATTCAAGTCCCTCAATGGCAGGGACCTTGCCTGCTTTGTTCACTGGCGCCCCCTGCCCTTTGCAAAATGCCTGGAAATTCTGGGAACGAGATTTACTTTTGCTTTTCTTATGAACAATGCCCTCATTTGCCATCCTTGCACAATATTCACCGAGCATCCCCTGTGACACACTAACAACGTGCCAGGTGTCAGAAATGTGACCGCGGGCAAGATGGGCACCCGGCCAGTGCATGCAGGTGGGCGTGTAGCACGCGGGAAATCAGACTCCCTGAGCGAACAGGCGGAGGAGTGCCCGGCGCTTGGTCCCCGTGGGCGAGCCTCCGCTTGCCCCGGCACCCACGCTCCACCTTCCTCCGCCAGCCTGACCTTCAACGAGGGCTCCTTCGCTGGGGCTCCAGTGCCCTTGGGCTCCTGGTCCGTCTGGGCCGAGGAAGCCCCCGGAGTGGAGACCAAGGAGCTGGAAGAGGGCGGGCTCAGCACTGATTCTTCCTGTGTTTCTCAAGGGTGGGGATCCTCCGGTCCGTCTGCCCCCTGTGACTCCAGCGTCACCGTCTCTCCTCACTGCCCCCTCCCCCGCCCAGGCCTCCCCTGCTCCCAAAGTCACCTATCAGTGTCCTGAACCCAGATTCTTCGCCCATCAGCTCCCCTAACCGCAGCCCCTTTATGAAAACGGTCTTCACAAATTCCGGCTATCGCCTGGCTGTGTGGCCCTGGGCAGGCTGCTGAACCTCCGTACTAGCTGGTCCTTTTGTAAAACATAGCCACGCCATGGAGTGGTTATTATGAGATTGAATGAATTCATATACAGTAACTTTATTTTCCAAACACATGCAGAATCGGATCACGTCTCCACAGCCGCTCACGCTGCCTGGTCAGATGCAATGTCATCTCCTGCCTGGGTGACTGTCGGTCTCCCCATGGTAGGCCAGCCCCCCTCCCAGGGCCTGCTCTCAGACAGGAGCCCCTACCCGTGCCCACGAGGCCATGAAATCTGGCCTCCCAGCACCCACGCCTCTCTTCTAACTACCCGCAGATGCTGCCCAGCCTCACCAGCCTCCTTTCCGTCCCTTCATCATGTCAGGAATCAGCGAATGCCCCTTGGTTTCCCCAAGTGACAGTGAGAAAAAAGTCCGCTTTCAAGGGTGGGTGTAGACACTAAATGAGGTCATGCATCTGCAGCCCTCAGTGTACAGATCCACAATGACTGAGGGCAGGGACAGCTGCTAACACCATCCTGCTCCATTTCACGTCTAGCTGGGATGTCCCCAGGGCATGGAGGTCAAGTCCCCGCCAGCACTGCCCGGGAAGGGCACTCCACCCAGGCCTGTGTCATGGAGCTGAACTGCCAGGCACTTCTTTGAAATCGAGCCTGAGGTCCCTGAAGGCCGGGGAGCCTCTGCATAGCTCAGCAGCATCGCAGCCCATGGCCCGCTCCACAGACAGAGAGGGGGGCGGCGGCCGCCGGGGACGGGTGCACACCCAGCTTGGCCAGCGTCGTGGAGGAAGAGGAGCTAGGCTGAGGGGGCGGCGCGGGCTGGCCCCCAAGAATGCTATGGCAGGCAGCGCCCATTCCTGGGGCTGCGTGCAGACCTGGGAAACGGGAACAGCCAGTCCTGCCCACGGAGGGGGCGAGGGGCACTCCAGCTGCCTGCTCTCCAAAAACACCTCTGGGGAAGGGTCGAGTGTCCTCCACGCAGCCTCCCACACAGCAGGAATCCGGTCTCTCGGCCTGACCAGGGCAGCGACCGAAGACATGTCCAGGAGGACCAACAGACAGGAGCCAACTGCCCACGGTGGATAAGAGGCAGCCTTGGGGCCTGACTGCCTGGGTTCCAATCCCACCTCCCCCTCCTCGCAGCTGGGACAACGCAGGCCCAGGCCAGACCTCGCTGCAGTTCCACTCCCTCCTCGGTGAGGCGAGGACAGCAGGCCCACGGACAGGGTGGTGAGGGGGCTGAGATGTGAGAAGCACTCAGGACCTTCCCGAGGTCCTACTAAGTGCACGTGTACGTGGACAAGCCGGTGCATGCCATGTAGAGTCCAGCTCTAACCAGCTGCGGAGATCCCACTCTCCCAGTAAGCAGACGCAGGGGGCTGAGCACGCTTTCATTTTATTTAAATCCCCCAGCCGAGGAGAGTCCTGTCTTCACATGGTCTGTTTTCCCAGAAAGAACAGGGGTAGACCACAGACAGAGAAACAATTGGTCCAGGAACGCTGAGGCCGAAGTGCCAGGATTTGGCACACAGGAAAGCAGGGCCATTGGCGTCTCCAACCAGCGCCCTGTGAGGATGGCTTGGACGCTGTGGCAGGTCTGCCCTCCCTCAGCCACACGCCGCTTCAGGGGCCAAGTCAGGGCTCAGAGTTCACTCAGGGCGAGGCCAGGAGTCCCAGGGTGTGACCCACCTGCGCTGGCTCTTGGGCCCTGTTCTAGATGCTTCTGCCAACCCTTCCTGGCAGAATCTGTGTTCCAGCTGACCGCTGAGAATGCGGAGACTCGAAACCCACGCCCTGAAAGGGGTGCACACGACATGTGAACCCCGGTCTCGGGGGCCCTGGGCGCACTCTTCTACCTACCGCGCCAGGAAGTGCCTTCACGCTGCTGGCACAGCATGTGCCATAGACCAGCAGGGCAGGCGGGCCGCCACCCCATTGGGCGGAGCGATCCCAGGCAGACCCAGGTCTTCGCCCCCACCGGAGTGCCCGCACCTGACCCGCCCTGGGAGAAGCTGTACCTGTCTGCTTGGGTGACGCTCCCTGCAGGCTCCCTGGCACAGGTTCCTGCATTTCCAGCCCCTGGACCCAGGACTGAGGCCCGGGAGAGGGGCTGGTGGGCATGGCCAGCCCTCTGAGGAAGGTGCAGGAAGCAGCAGCCCCCCGGAGGCCCCCCAGAGTCCCATGCTCGGCTCGTACCTGCGGGATGCCGTACTGGTCGATGACCTGCCAGATGTACCAGTCTTCCTTCCGAGAGCTTTTCCGGAAGCGGAAGGTTGTGACGAAGGCATACTCATCAGGCAGACCTTGGGGGAACACGTCCCTGGAGGGGGACAGAGGCAGGGGACACTAGGCTCAGTGAGGACAGTGGAGCTGCAGTGGGAGCCCACATACCCCGGGCCCTGAGTCCCGCCCACGGTACCTCCTGAACGTCTCTAAATCCCACCTGCCTTCGCTGCCTGTCCTTCCACCAGGGCCTCCAGGCGGCCCTGGGCAGACCTCCCTGTGGCCCCTCCCCTGCCCCCTTGTCCCACCCCCAGCCCCTTCAAGTCCACCCGCGGACACGTCCACCTCTCCAGCATCTCCACCCTGACGGACCCACGAGAAATGCCACACTGCCACTCCCCACGGTCACAGGCAGCGCAGTGTCCCTGCCTCCACCTCTCCCTGCTGTTCCTCGGTCCACCCGCGACATCCTGTCCCACCTGGTCCCCTGTCCCTGCACCCGGACATCCCCCTCCATCTCCACGGAGCCTGGGGTTCCGGTGAGCATGGCACCAGCCCCCCATCTGGGGCAGGTCCTCAGCTCCCTGCAGCTCTGCTCCAACTTCAGAAGGGACGTTGTCCCTCTCAAGAAGCTATGAAGAAGGGGTTCTGATCTCTCTGTAGCTGAGGGCCAGGCCTCCATCGCTCTCCTGATCCGCCAGACCTGCACCACCGGGGGGCCAGGGAGCTGCCAGAACGCATGCGGCTTTGGCTTCCATCAGCCGTCTGGCCAGAGCGCCAGGAGGGAAATGCGGAGGCGGCCGGGTTCCTGATTCCCAGACTCTTGGACCCTCAGGGACCCTACCTCTGGCGGAGTCTGGTCCTACCTCTCTGAGTCTGAGTCCACGGACCTGAGCTGGGAGTTGGCCCGCTCATCCCAAGTCACCGTCCAGCTAGATTTCAACATCAGGGCCACACCCGGGCACCGGGAGCAGAGCCATCACTCACTCGGTGTTCGGACCGCCTCAGGCTTCCGGGGGGCCCTAGGCCAGCACCCTAGGACCTGCCCTCCTGTCTAGACAGACACGGGCTGTACAGCCACAGAGAGGCTTCACGTCACATTGCTCGTCTCTTCCTTCATTCGGGATCCAGCTGTTCTATTGCTTCTAAACACACTTTTTCCTTGCACCCTTGGAATAGCACACACGTGTGCATGTAGACATAGAGAGAGACATGCACGTAGAGACACATGCTATATTATCATACCTACACATGTACACCCGCAGGCATCCACAGCAGGTCTGCGTGTCTGAGCCTGTGTTCTTACTTATCTATATGCAGAGAGAGAGGGACTACGGCCCAATCTAACCCTTTCCACAAGTACTGCAGCCGATTAGGAGGTTATAGCGAAGCAGGTGAGGGGTCTGGGGATGAAGGACCCAAGTTCAGGGCCAACACCTGTGTCCCACGACCTGAACGGTGGAATGAGTTACTATCCGTTGCAAGTCTCAAATGTCTTGCCAGACAAATGAGAAGAACACTGCCCCCCTCACTTGCCTCATTCCACTGCGCTGAGTAATGGACCAGACCAGGGAGCAGAGCGCCTTCCACAGCTCAGACCAGTGAGGAAACATAAACACCGACGCGACACCACTGCTCACGAGGAACAGGACGGACCTGAGACTAGAACCGCACCTGTGTGTGCACCTGTGCGCACATTTCAAAGTGTCAGGCGTTAAAGGGATACGACTCCTTCCTGAGATGTCAGAGCATTGCTGGTTTGACTTTGGTTCTGGTGTCTGGCCATTAAAACACTAGAAACCTCACAGACGTTCTCAGAATGACGCAGGAGAAGAGCCAAAACCCATCACCTGGGAACACTCGGCCCCCGTACGCAGCCAACAGGAGGGCCAGCCCCGCCTCGATGGGCACAGGGACACGGCGCAGGCTGTGAGGGGGGAGGAGAGGGCAGTCCACAGGGATGGTGTGTCAGAGAACTGCAGGGTCCAGCCACTCCCTGGAGGACAAGCAGGTGTCCCAGGTCGGTGGAGTGCAGGAACAAAGGTGGGAGGAGCGTGCTCGAGGGTTCAGAGGAGCCAGACAAGGGCAGGCTGGGGGGTGGGCTGGAGGGTGGGCTGGGGGTCAAAGCTGCAGGTCGGGGCTGCATGGGCTTTTCCAGCCCTTTCACCGAAGTACAGGGGTGGGCCAAAGTAGGTTTACAGCTGTTCACCCCGAAGATGACACGATGCACGGTAGCACAAGAATACACTCTGAATTCCGTGTACCCACAACTGCGAGCCCACCTCTGCCCAGTCCTGCACACCGGGGAGCAGTCAAGGGGCTCCAGCATGGAGAAGGGCGAGCAGAGCCCAGCACCTGTCCTGGCAGCGCCAGGAGCCCTCGGGGAGACCCGGGACGACCTCTACATCACAGCCCTCCCCACAGCACGGCCAGGCAGGGACGCTCAGCGCAGGCGAACAATGCGACGTCACGGAAGCACAGGGCCACCCAGGAACCTGAGCAGGGCCAGGCGCCCAGTCAGTGTTGAAAGTGGGTCCTCACTGGCCAGAGCCACCACGTGGCACTGGGTGGCGCTCTGCCTTCCGCATCACGCCAGTTTGGCCCTGTAACCTCAAATGTCTGCCGTTCAACGTGCTGACAGAGAACCACATGAGTGGAGAAGGGACTGTGTAGAGGGACTTGCGGAAGGGCCAGGGAGCCAATAAAGGCCACGGCAACAGGTCTGCTAAACGACAGGCTGAGTTTCCAGGTCAGGGGCTGGGCGGTGTCACCCCGCTTTCCAGGGCACTGAAGAGGGGAGAGACCTCCCAGGCACCCCGGGCAGGTCTGGGGAGGGGCGGCCACTCACTCGGTCCTCTGCACCACCGGGAAGGAGCCCAAGCGGACGTAGGCGCTCTGCAGCCCGTTCTCTCGCCTGCCGGAGATCTCCTTCACGCTGAACAGGTCCATCAGGTCAAAACCTGCACGAAGACAAGAGAGGGGTGAGAGTGGGGAGAGGAGCAGCGAGACAGCGGAGAAGCCCACCCCTCTCCACACAGGCCGCCCCGGGGCACTGTTCAAGCACATATTCGTGTCCGGGAGCACGAATACACCACAGGAAGCAAGGGGAGGTTCAGCTTCCACATCCGGTTCCTCTCCCAGGAAAAAGGTGCTGAGGAAGGCAGACACCGGACCTTCCACTGGAAAGTGAGCGCTGCAAAGGTCCAGGGTGGCAGCTGAGCAGAAGGCGCCCTGGCCGCAAACCCGGGGCTGGGACCCGGGGGTAGGAAGCCCACAGGGGACCCTTCCCTCACACAGGCTGCTCTTCAAGCATCGTCTGGGGACAGAGGGCACACAGTGCCCCAGGGCCCTGGGCTCGGCACCTCACAGAGCCTGGCAGCCCCAGCCGGGTCCAGCCCATGGCACCGATGGCGTCACCCACACTTGAGAAGATCGAAGGGCTGCCGAGTGCACCAGGGATGGGAACAGGGTGACCAGCCAAGTACACCCCGCAGGGCCCCACATTCCAGGTTCCATGGTAGGGACCCCACGCGGTAAAGGGCATCAAGGCTACTTAGGGAGCAGGTCCTGCTCCAGAGTTAGCAAAGTCAGCAGGAACAAGTGCAGGAGCCAGTCTGTCCCGGATCTGGAAGCTATTCAGCGCTGGGAGGGACGTGGTCGGCACACTCAGGCCTTTCTCATCCAGGAGCGGGGACAGGGACACTCCCCGCAGGCCTGCCGCGCACATCGAGGACTCAGCACCTCCCACAGGCAGGGCTGCACGTCACAGGCACCCACACCTGTCATCGCCACCAGCCTGGCGCAGGTGGGCAGCACTCTGGAGCGGCCGCCACCCGGGAGCACTGATGTGGAGGCCAGAGGTGCTGATTGAGTGAGGCTGGAAGCTTCATTTAGGGAGCGAAGGTCGAGAATAGGGCCCTGTCCTGTCCCTCGTCTTAGGCCCTGCCACTCCATGACTCTGGTACGATGACTCAGGCCCTGAAATGCCACCTCTCGTCTGCACGGAATGGGTAACGGGGCTGCCGAGGCCTCGAGTGAAGGCCCGGCCCCTGGAGGCTCCCACGAAGTGTCAGCTCGAATTCAGAATCTGGTGGACGTGCATCCAACGCCGCCCCATGCAAATCAAGCCTGAGAGCAGCAGGCCTGTCCCTCTGCCTCCCAGCTCCGTCAACGGTCCCTAGAAATCGCCCCCGTCAGCTGGGTTTCCCCACCCCCGGCAGTTTCATGCAGGAGGACCGAACTCAAAGGAGTTTTATAAAAGCAAACTCGTGCTCTAGTTTCTGGCTCCACTTTTCTTGGTTTCCACGGACAAAAACAAAGACTTAAACATCAGAAACGCTGAACAACAGGCAATTAACGAAGTGGCAGCCAAGGGCACCCAGAGGAAAGATGAATTGCCTGAAATAAACAAGGGCCCTGAAGGGGAGTGAAAAATGTTCCCAGGGTACATGGACCAGGGTGCAAGGCACCGCTTGAGGGAGAAGCAATCTTAACACCAGGCCTGCGAGGTGCAGCTCCCTGAGGTCAGAGTCAGCCGGTGCCGGTGGCGTCAGGGACACTGTGAACCCAGAGTCCGCCTGCGGCAACTGCTTCCTGCTCACCCCCCCCCTCCCGAGTCTGCACTGGGCAAGGCTATGCCCGGCGTGGACGCCCCCAGGCACGATGGTACCTCGGGTCTCTGGGGGCCTGGCTGATGTGCACACAGCTGTCCTGTCCTCAAGAAGTGGTGAGCAGTGTGAGGGATGGGACCCAGTCTAATTCACAGTTCCAGCCTAGAACAGTCAGGAGCTTTGGCAGCCGTCCTGGTCTGTGGCGCTCTTTGTCAGAGACAGACGGGGAGAGAGGGAAGGGATTCACAGACCCCACTGGCTCCTGCACAGTCAGTGCCCCACCGGCTGCTGGAATTCCAGTAATGAATGGGACAAATCCCAGCCCCCAAAGTTCAGTATCTGATGGGAAACAGACACATGAATGAGCGGCGTTGCTACATGATAAGGAGGGGAAATGGCTGGGCTTGTATAGGAGCACAGGGAATATTTTGCCTGCCCACCTGAGGGGAAATCAGGGAGGGCTTCCTGGGGGAGGCAAGACTCTGCCTGAATTTGGAGAAGAAGTGAAACCTGGGCAGAGAGAAGCAGAGGAAAGGCCTCACAAGGCTGCTGGGCATGCAAAGGTCACTGGACCCGGGTCAGCCAGGCTCCTGGGAATTCTGGCCGTGTCAGATGTCAGGAGACACAGCGAGGGGGCACTGGCTCAAATGAGGCCAGGCTGGATTCCTCCAGACACACGAGAGAGTTTGAATGTATTTCTGCAGGCACCGGGGAGCTGCAGAAGGGCCTGACAGCAAGGGCGAAACACAATCTGGTTTCCATTTCTGAATGTGACTCTGGCAGCCAGATATGGAGGAACTGGGAAGCCGTGAGGACAAGGCATGGAAAGATGGGGCTGAGGGGGTTGTGGGAGAAGCCGTGAGACTGTCGACTATTTGGGATTGGAGGTTATCTGGGTATGGTAGCGTGTGGGGAAAGAGAGAGAAACCCAGGACAAATTTCATACGCACACTGCCCTTGGCCCGTCCTGAAGCATTAAATGGCTACCTTCCCAGGAAAGGTGTAGGACACCCTCCATCTCTCGAATTTGCTGTGAGCGCCAAGATGGATCTTCAGAGACACCAGGTCAGACCCACTGTTACAGGCTCAGAGAGACGGAGCCTCAGGGATGTCAGAGATGGACCCCAGGCCCCAGATGGTGAGCCTCGGGCCAGTCCACCATCTCCACCTGCAAGCTGCCTCATCTGTTCTCCGCGCCCTCGCCGTTCCAGCCCTAAAAATAGCCCAAGTCATTTAAGGGAAAACCTGAAGGTGAGGCTTTGGGGAACTGCATTTTTCCAGAGCAGAAAAGCTTCTCCTCCGATTACCCCATCATGATGAAATTGGCCAGTCGTGGCCCCCACTTCAGCTCCTCGAGGTGCCCCTCTTTTCTGGGCTGGGGGGGCAGGAGGTGAGCAGAGGAGACACGGGGTTCCTCGGGCTCTTCACACCCTCAGGGCTGCACACACAGTGGGCGTGCCCTCACACTGATCGACACTGCCTGGCAGTACAGTGTCTTCCCGGGAACCTCGGAGCCCACCGAGGGGAGGGGACACTGCAGGCCCCCAGTCGACACCATGGAGTCCGTGGAAGAGCACGCCTCTGAGCTCTGGCAGCTGAGTGCTTTGCAGGACTCCAGGCCACAGCAATGGATGAACGGATGCTCATCCTCAACTCGGGGATGATGATGGTGGCGAAGCCACCCTGGCCATGCCCCTCGTGTCCCCAGCACGTCCCGTCTCAGAGGGAGATGGCCTCCGAGGAGCGCTGCGGTCACGCGTCCCTTTGTTCCCTCAACCATTGATTCACCGGAGTATTTATAACTCTGACTCACTCTCTCCTGCGTTCCGATGCCTGTTTACTCACCCTCTCGCTCGTCCTGCCCGTCACTCGCTCCCTGTTCACCAGCTGCTCGCCCACTCCCTCCTGCCACGCAGTCCTTAGCGAGTCCTGCAGGGTCACCCTCGAGCCCCAAAGGGAACCCCTGCATTTCCCAACCGTCGGGCGGTGTGTGGGTGGCAGCTGCCACCTGTGCCGTTCGGACCGTCCTGTGAGGTCTTCGGTTAAAGGCAGGAGGCAGAGGCACCGGGTTGGTGGGGCCAGCCCTGCACCCAGGGCCTCCACTCAGGCCCAGCAAGCGCCGCAGAAAGGCTGGCAGGGGGTACACCTCTCACCTGTGATTTCCCTGGTCCCGCCGTTGGTGTGCCTAAAGCGGTCTCCTTCCACACGGACGCTGGGGCAGAGCACGTCTGAGGAGAGCAAGAGGGAAGAGAGAGGCCGGTGAGACCCACAGTCACGCTGCGGGGCGTGACCTCCCACGGATCCCCCCCCCGCCCCCGACCTCACAGCATGTCGGGTGTCCAGTGCCCAGAGCAAAGGAAATATATGAACAAGGCCTGGTCCCTACCAGGAGGGGCGCAGAGTGTCCTCCGTGATGGGGAGCCAGACACCAAACCCATGTGATCAACAGGGTGACAAGGGACAGACAAGGGCTCAGGTCGCTGGGGGATTCAGGGCACAGGTGGCGGGGTCGGGGAAGCAGCAACAGTGATGCCTGGGCCCCTTCGAAAGGAGCAGTTGGACTCAGCTGGGCTGAGTCCCAGAGACACAGAGTCACAGGCAGGGGACCTCCGAGCAAAGGCCTGAAGTTACACAGGCAAGTTGCAGGTCAGCGGGACGTCCGTGAAGGGGTCGTGTCCATGTGGGGGCAGCCGGGAAGGTGCCCTGGAGCATCAGGTGCAGTTCCAGAAGGACGCAAACCCTACTCTGTCATACACGGGGCCCCAGTGAGTCATTCATGCGGAAAAGAACATTTACTTCATTGTAGGACCTGACGTGAACATCCACCCGACCGTCCTCATGATTCTCCACTTAAAAGGAAGAAGTTGGAGGAAAGAGGACTCTCTTAGTTGCCCCAAACATCCCAGAATGAGCACCAGTTTCGAACATGGGGGTCCTGGGCTTGGTGCGGCCCCGCTGTGAGTCCTTCTCATCTCCAGGTCTGCCGTGAGCCTCTGGGGGATGGGCAGCTTTCCAAAACGCACAGCACTCGGGTCCCAGGGCCACTGGGAGCACCGGGCACGGCCACGCCCACAGCTGGGCTGGGACAGGACAGCAGGCCCCTCTCAGCACCTAAGGCAGCCTGGCATGGGCCCTCCTACCCACGAAGCAACTTGGTCACACAGGTTGTGTCGTAGCCACACAGCAGCAGGCACGTCACCCTCCCACCAGCTCCCATGCCGTGGCCTCTAGTGGTAATCTGAGGTGTAAGTGCTCAAGTTCAGGGAAGGTGTGCGGCCCCTTCGCCCATCAGCAGTGAGGGTGATTGGGTGAGATCCTTCCTGATTTAGGAGGACTATTTTCGGTGTTTATCCTCAAAGGCACCAGGAGATCTGACAAGCCCCATGGAAGAGGCTATTTTGGAGCGAGTGCCGAGCCGCCTGTCCGGGACCAGACACTGCAGAGGATGCAGGCACTGTGCAATATTTAGACAGCGGCACCCGGGACAGCGGCAGCTGCGGGGCGACCATCCATCACTTTAACTTTGGCAGCCAGCCAGAGCTGCTGGCTGGGGATCGTGCGTCATTTAAAATGAGTTGACTCAGAGGTTCTAGCCTTGATTATGAGTGAACCCCTGGAGGCCGGCGGCTGGAGATCAGAGCAGGCAGAGCCATTGAGCTTGTCTCTGCAAATATCCCAGGGGAGCCGCCTGATTCCCAAGTCCAATGGGCAAGGACAGTCTGAAGTCTCTGGGCCCAGAAAAGATAGAGATTCTTCTCAAAGATGTCAGAGCTTTCCCAGACCGGCTGCCAACCCCCTTGTGGGGACATCACTAAGACTCACAGAGGTTTAAGGGGCAATTTATAGCTGACTTAGTTAAGTCAGGACAAATGGCTCCCAAAATACCCCATCCAGCCAGCTCTTCAGGGGTGTGGGGGCCCCGGGGTCACCTGCTTGGCAGGGAAGGTAGGTTAGCATCTGAAGTCCCTCTCAGCTTGTAAGTATATCCTCAAGCCAAGATATTTCCATGTCTGGCTAGTGATCTATTTATTTCTGCATTAGCACGTTTATTCAAAGTACAATATTCATAGAGCTCCAGCGATGTTCCAGGCACGGAGCTAGTTAGCTCTAGGGACACACAAAAGGGATCACCGGGAAGTCACAGTCCCTGCCTCCAGGGCACCGGCGGGCAGCCATGGGGGCGGACTCGGAACATGCAAACACGAGGAAGCGTCAGAGCCGCATGACACCCCCGAGTCTCCTCACTCCACGGGCTCTTCCTTCGCAACCTTTGAGAGTCCCCTCGGCCATGAGCCCCCACCAGGGCCTTGCTCTGGTCACCCCCCCACCGGGTGAGGAGGCCCTCTTCCCCGCCCCATGTCCTAGAGCTCAGGTGCCACTCTGAAGGCCCTAAGGCCCCATCTGCGTCCCCAGTGAGTGGGAGTCTGTAGACCTGGCAGGGTCTCAGTCCCACCCTGCAGCTATGCTGCCCTCACGCTCCCCACAGGGACAGGTCTCGAGGTCACGCAGAAGAGAAATGACCGGGGCACCTGCACTGAGAAGCAAACGCTGAGCGGTGGACTGGACACCCTTCCAGGCGCAACTGGTCGTGATGTTGATAAGCCAGTGAGAGAGCTCACCGACTCCTGGACTCCTGCTGTGGCGGGCGGCAGACGCCTTTCATTCTCAACCTAATGCCATTTCCCCATGCCTTCCTGGTTAAAAGAATGTCACTTTTGGTCAGAATGGCAGAGTTTCCTGTCCAAGGAGAAAAGCTGGGGCTGGCTGGTCTAAGCCAATTATGATTACTCTGGCCCTGTCTTCCCAGCCTCCCTTGCAGCTAGGGATGAGCATGTGACCCAGCTCTGAACAAAGAAACCAGTAACAGAAGTTTGCTTTGATTGGGAGAGGGGTGATCTCTTAAGTTGAGTTTGCTTTTCCCAGTGTAAGAGGATAGATAGGTGGATGGTTTCGGCAAGTTTATTTTCCCTTTAACTTCCTTCCAAGGTTGTCTGGTGGGGGAGGGGGTGGCTATCTAGAAGAATTGAGGCGAGAAGGACTCCAACCCCCGGCCAAGGTGTAAAGCACAGAAAGAGTGAGTGTCTGCGTGCCCAAGCCACTGGAGCTAGGTTTTCTTTCCTCGTGGCTGAGTGCACTCCAGACCTGCAGGCACTGCCTTCCTGAGCGGCGTGGACGAGCCAGGCCGAAGGGTTGGACGGCCAGCTTCTCCTCCCCACGCCCGAGGGTAATAGGTGAGGGTGGTGAGAGCAGGCCCATTATCTCTTTGGGGACAGGACTGCCGACAGACTGTATTATCTTCACTACCCCAATACATATGGACGCGCCAGGTAATCACAGAGGACCAACAGAAGCAGCAGCTCTGGAGCAAAGGACAGGGAGAGTTCTCAGAATCAGAAAGTACATGCAGTTAGCTCCTGCCCAGTTGATGGATTTTCCTCCCCAAAAGCACGGGAACACCAGGGAGGGGGGACTCCCAAGGACATGGCTGATTACAAAGACCCTGCTCTCTCGGAGTTCACGTGTCGCCACCCACCGATGCCCATCTTCCCCTCGGTCTTTGGGTGAGCAGAACATCCTGGACTTCCAGAGAGAAGAACGGTCTCTCCTCCCACAGGGCGGGTTCTGTTTCACCGGAAGCCTTGCACAAGGCCAGACTGCGGTTGGTCAAGGCTGCTGCCCCAGGGGACACCCCAGGAATTCACTGCGGTTTCTCTGGAAAAACACTTCAGCCGGTCCTCGGTTTACCACATTGCAAAGAGGAGAGTGCGTCTGCGCATCCAGGGTACAGGGTGGCACAGGGTGGTGTCCGGTGTCCCTCTGCTTTACACGGACACGCCCTTGGTTCAGTCTGGAGAACACACAGCCAGGCTCTCAGCCATGGGCGTCTCCAGTTGGGAGAAGAAGGTTCTGGCCGCTACTGAGCCCCTCCTGTGTGGCCACCACCCCGATCGGGATGTTATCCACAACAACCCTCCGAGGAAGTCAATTGGTTCCCATTACACAGATGTAGAAACTGAGGTCAAGACACTCATGAGATGGGAGTGTCTGAATTTAAACCACGTTTCCCTGCTCCTAGAATCTAGGGGTAGACATGGGGGCTTCTGTCAAGGAGCTTGGCAGGACCAGAGGAAGTAGGAGTGGAGCCCGACAGGCTAGTAAGCAGGGAGAGGAAGCAGTCACTGCCCACCCATCACTCCCGCAGCCGCTGTGAGGACAGATAACCACAGGCGAGGTGATGACATTCCAAGTGGGCAGGGAGGAGGCGGAGGAGAGGAATGAGTCAGACAGCAGCCGGCGCAGGGCCGGCTCCACCACGGCTCCCGGGCCAGCCGGGAGATTGTCCACACATTCCCACTCTGTGGAGCCAGCAGGCTCTGAGCCGGGCCGCTGGGACACTATGAATGATGATCATACCCTCACGGCTCACTTCCGGGGACCGAGTGCCACAGGTCCAGGCACTGTACGGGACTGTGTCCACCCTGCTGGGGGATGGAGTCACCGCTGTGACCAGCAGACAGACATGCTGGCTCTGCACCAGATGTCGAATACATTACCATGTTGAATCAAACCCTCATTACAGCCTCATCGAATAGGTGCTCCTGGTTCCAGAAGGGGAAAGAAAGGCTCAGAAAAGTTAGGAAACGGATTGCCCAAGGCCACAGACTAGGCAATGGCACACTCAGCCTGTTGGCTCTGGCAGAAGCTCTTGACCACGGCCCCAGGCAGTCCCTCCAAAGTCACCTGCCCAAGGTCATCCAGCCCACTGGGTCTGAAGTGGGTCTGTTTCCAAAGCCTGCGAGGACAGCCAGCCTGCTGTTGCCTGAGGAGCCTCTCTGTCTCTGTGCAGCCCCGACTTGTTGAAGGGATTGCTCGCTCCGAGCCCACAGAACTCAGGTGTGTTCTGAGCCTGGGCCACTTGTGCCCACTGACATGCAGCAGGGCCTGTGAACCCAGGGTGGGCACGCTGCAAACACGCCAGCCTGCCCTCTGCCGGCCCCAACCCCAAAACGGGTCCCCATTCTCTCTCGTAAAAGCCAGCGGTGACAAAATACTGCAGGAAAGAGCTACCCCCTGGACCCGCCCACAGCCGGGAGCCCCGGGCCCACGAGAGCAGGGCCACCCGTCCCCTGTCCCGGCAGGAGCTGGCACGCAGGCGACGTGTGGGCACAGACGTGGACTGGGAAGTGTGCTGATTTGTTTGAACCCTCCAGGGGCAAAGGACACAGTGATGAGAGAGGCCCCAACAGGGCCACCGCTCCTCTCCGAGCCCCGGTGCGCACCCGCTCCCTGGTGTAAGGGCGGCTGAAGCAGGCCCTGAGGGGGAGCACCATCCCGCAGGTGGGTGGGTCTCCCAGGTGGGAGGAGCAGGTCCAGAGTCTGCGACCTCCCCCAGACCACGCCAGCTTCTCTTCCTGTGCCTGTGCGTCCAGGCCAGGAAACAGGTGTAAATGTCTGTGGGGATTTTTATTCCCATCCAAGGTCATCCTGGAGATTACACGGCACAGTGGATGAGATGTTGCTGATAGGACACTGGCAGGTAATACATGCCCCTTCATTCACTCCTACGTCCTGGCGTGAGGAACCAGCACGCAAACACACAGGAGCGGGGACCCTGGCCCCCTTGGTGTCCACGTGCCAAAGACAGACAGAGAGCAAGCGGAGAGATGGAGAGAGAACCGCCAGCTGGCTGACACGTGACCAGTGCAGTGGGTGAAATCCATGGGTGATGTGATGGGGCCACGGGGTTGGGGGCCAGGGTGCAGGTCAGGTACGCTGCCCTGGACAAACCTCTCGGCTGAGCGACACTGGAACCGAGAGCTAATGGGGACGTGAACCAGCCAGGGGAAGAGCATACAGGCAGCAGGTCTCAGCCCACACCAGGCCCTGGGGATGGAGGGGCTGGATTGCTCTGGGGGATGGGAGGGAAGCTCCCCAGGGAATGAGCAGGGAGAAGGACAGGCAGGGAGATGCTGGGTCAGGGTCTGGAATTCAGGGTGATGAGGAGAAGGCATGCCAGGTAGAAGGCAGTGGTCGTGACTGTGTGACTTCAAATGCCCGGGATCCCACAGACCTCCTTTCTGGCCAGGGGAGTGTCCGCAGATCAGGCACCAGTAGGTGTCACCAGAGACTGCAGGACCTCCTGCAAGAGGAGCTCCCGGCTTCTGACCAGAAAGCAGTACACAGACAGCGGTTAAAGCCTTGGGAGCGGAGGGGATTGTTGAGAAACACAGAGAGAGGGAGAGGAGTCTCCAAACTGGGTCCCAGGCCCCCGGCATTAAAATGCTCGGGAGACGAAGAGGAAATGGCAAAGGAGGAGAGGAAGGAGAGGGGTGCAGAGGTCATGTGGAGAGAGCACTTCAGGGGGCCCTGCAGAATAGGGCGGCAGGCGCCAAATGCTGGGACGCTGGGGCACAGATCCCAGGGGCTCCGAGTGGTGGTGGGGCAGCCTGAGTGGAGGGGCATGAGGGACAGACAGGGACAGGGCCAGCGGCTGCCGGGACCAGCCTCCTTTTTCCCTGCCACCCCCACTCAGGGAGCTTGTGATCACCCATCCACGTCGCCTCTAGCAGGGATTCATGAGGGCGCTCCAGGGAAACACCCTGCTCCCGCCGCCCCCAAAGCATGTCTCTTTTCCGCACAGAAGTCTTCCTCTCCAGGAATTTTTTAAAATTATTGTCACCAAGAAAATTAGAAAGATGCTAATCACTCTATCTCCAAGTTGGGGCTCCACGGGCAGCTTTGTGCACTGACTGCCGCCTGACTCCTCCCGAAACCAGCAAGCCCATTATTCCAAAGGGCTCACCGGTGCCGGAAAGGCCTCCAGATATTTCAGCACAAGGAGGAGGCACCTCAGAGGAGGAAGGAAAAAACAACACCAGTGACTGAACCTCGGGCACTGAGTGCGTTCGCGTACCATTACGTAACTCCAGTGCCAAGTGAGATAATCAGGAGAGAGAACAGAGGCTCACAAGATTCAGTGACTGGTCCCCAAGTGACAGAAGCCACATCCTGGGATCCAGAGCTCCAGCCCAGGCTGGTCTGATCCAGTATCTCCCACCTTCTGCCCACTGGTGCAGGCCGTGTGGACGACCGAGGGGCAGAGGAGAGGCCAGGGTGGGGTTCATGATCCGTCTGTAGCACAAGGGTTCTGGGGACCCTCCAGAACCCCTTTGATGAGCAAAACCTGTGAGACTGCCACACGGCAGGTGACGGGTAGGGGACCAGAGCCTGGCATCGGAGGCCAGGGGTGCTCGGGATGGAGGTCAGGCCCCTCAGGCCCATTGGACCCTCGTGTTCTGCAGGGAAGGGACCGGCTTTAGCCTGCTGGCCTCACTAGGGAGTGGAGACACAGGACAGGATGCGTCCTGAGTGTCCACCCTCTGCTGGGACAGGACTGTAGACTGGATGCTAGCTAAAAAGGCCACCGGGAAGAGAAAGGGCAGAAGTCCCGCCCTCCTGAAGCCCGCATTCCAGGGGGTTCCATTTAATCCTCTCAGCGGCCTTCCTGGGGGCTGCACCGTTCCCAGTTTATGGATGATCACATACAGGGGTGCCTCGGTACTGGTCGCAAGCTCTTTCTGAACTCGGGAGGCGTGGCAAAACTGGGGAGCACTGAACGATGGGACATTCTCTCTCGTGGGGCAGTGTCACGACTCACACAAGTCCTAGCAAGGGCAACAAGTCCCGAGAAAGTGTCCGGTGCTGAAACGTGTTTTTCTCATCAAAATGCGACAAGTACCGGGTTTGACAAGTTCTGAGGCCGACAAGCACTGAGGTGTGACCGTCGAGGCTCAGAGAGGCCAGGTGGCCCATCCACGATCCCTCTGGCAAGAAGTGGCAGGGGCAGGATTCACACCCAGGTCTGGTGGAAATGCTCAGCCCCCCGCCCCAGCCCACCCAGCGCACCCTAAAGTCTGACAGGTGGAACATGAGCGTGGCTGGAAAGGCGGGTGGCTGAGCTGGGCTGGGAGGGAACACGTGGGAGAGGCCCTTCCTGGTGGAATTACTATTCTGACAGCTCACAGTCAGGCCGAAGGGTCAGGATGAAGCCAGACCCGCCCCACAGCCCCGCCCACTCACTTACAGACTGAGGCCCTGCTCTCACAAAGGGAAGGGAAGGCTCCACACAGCGATGTCCCACCAGACTCAGGCCCTCATCCACACCAGGGCCCGGCCCACAGCCTCCACCCTACACCACAAAGGTGCCCCGAAGCAGGGCCAGCAAGCGCCACCCACCGAGGGGTCCTGCCATGGGCTCTTCCTCTCCCGTCGGTGAGTTTCTCAGGCATGAGTTTCCCTGGGGTGAGGGCACATGTCTTCTGTGCCTACCTTTGCCCCGGAGCTTGGCCTTCTGTCTCCGACCCAACCCTCCGACCCAAGGTCAGGCCCCAGGTGGGGATCCCATCAGCTCAGTGGGAACAAACAGCCCTTTAAGCTTCACCCCCACTGTCTCTGCACTGTTTGCTCTACCCCAGGGTGGGGGGTGGACCTGTGCTCTCTGCGTGGGGCACCACATCTGCATTTCCAAGCCCCCTGGAGGCCAGCAGGCCCAGTTCTGCACCAGGATCCACCCGTACATCCACCCTTCAGGTCCCTGCAGGGGCTGGTCAGGAGAAAGTACATGAGGAGCTAGATTCAGGCCCGAGGCCACCCCGACTGCACAGGGGTCCCCCTTTCTCTCCCTCCCACTCTCGCCATGGGACCCGGGGTGCTGAGGGAAACATCGCCTGAACCCAGTCTGCCATCCGTCACCCACAACCCTGAGCTTCAGAGGGCTGGCGGGGCGGGGGCACCCCAGGGGCTTCAGCATGAGGGCAGGGTTTTAGCTGAGAAGACCGCAGGGCCGACCCTCAGGCCAGGGACCAAACCGCCCTCCTCCCACGTGGACTCAGAGACGATGCAGGGGCGAAGTGCACTGTGTCCTGGGAGCCTGGGGGCGGGAGGGCTGATGAGACTCCCACTTGGGCCCTCCGGAGGGACATGCTCTGGAGCCAAGGAGGGGAGAGAAGGTGAGAAACAGTGTGAAGGAGGCCCGGGTTCCAGGGCAGCGCCGACCCTAAGTCACACCGTAGTCTGGCCAAACCATCTCTCCCTCAGCCTCCGAAAAACAGCGGGCTGGCTGAAAAAGCCCCAGATGCCTCCCTCAGGGGTCCTTCCTGCCTCCTCCCTGGTTTGTCTGCAGCCCTCGGGGAGATGGACCAACCAGATACGGCACTATTTACGTTTTCCAGTCGGCCACGTGCTCTCCATTAGCCTGCGGCCTGGGATCAGTCCTGTCTGTGTCCAGGCTCAGGGTCATGTCCCCAGAATCCGAACACCAGGGACAAAGGCAGGCCCAGGCACAGGACAGCCAGAGCCCCCAGGAGAGGGCAGGGGTAGGGTCAGCCCTCCGATGCCCTGTAGGGGCAGACGGCTGGGTCCCAGGCACCGGGCAGAGGGGGACCTGGCCAGCCCTGTCCCCGTTTACCCTCTGGTCCCCAAGGGTGAGTAGAGGTAGGTTCCTGGATTGGCCCCCAGCTGCATTCCTGCGGGCACTCTGGTGGGGCTGCTGGGAATCTCAGCCAGATGTGAATGAGGAACAGCTGAGCCCCTCCTCCTTCCCCAGACCAGCGCAGCTGGCAAAGGCAGGGCTGGAACGGAGAAGGGCTGAGGGCTGGGGGAGGTGGAGGGTGCACACACTCGGGAGGGGGGCCATGCCCAGGAGGGCCACCTCCATCCAGAGCATATCATCCACCTGGCCTGCCCCCAAAACTGCCATCTGCCACCTTCTCCAAGGGTCTGCAGCCAAAGGGGACAGCCTGGGCTGGGTATGAGGAGGGCAGGGCCCCCAGCACTGTGTCCCTCTGTGGCTGCAGACATCCTGCCTGCGGCCTGGCTCCCGGCACTGACTGGCCCCCACACCTGGAGAGTGAACCGCTGTGGGGCAGGCTGCCCCTTCGGCTGCAGGTGGCTCCCCCTCCCTCTCCTTCTGCCTGACCGTGAACCAGCTGCCCACACTCTCCAGCCTCGGTGTCCTCGGGAGGACACAACTGTGCGCTGGGCCAGCAGTGCAAGCCTCTGCCCACATCTCCTGACCTCCAGCCAGCCCCTGCACCCACCCCACACTCTAGCTCACTGTGCCCCGACTTGGTCTCCCAGCTGCTTCCATCCAGTCGTGTGGTATAAGATGCCCCATTTATGCCCCCCCTGTGGCAGGGCCGGGGGAGGCCACCGAGGGTCCAGGGCGTCTTGTCTAAGAACCTTTACAGCCAGTGCCCACCATGACGTCGCAGGACCCCAAGACTGAGCATCTCCTAAAATTGGGTGCCTCTCGGCCTCGCCCCTATCCCATCCTGCTTCTCTGGGTCTCCAACACCTTCTTTGAAATTTCTACACACATATGGCCTCGAAACCACTTAAAACACACTGAGTTCAGAACAAGGATACACTTTCTCCTGCCACCCGCTGTTCCCTCAGTCCCCCCACTCCACAGTGTCACTCCCGAATGTGCCCAGGACTGAGCTTTGAATCCCTTCCCTTTGGCCTGCACCCCCTGTCCTTTCCCCAAACGTGGCCCCTCAGGAACTTCCCCACTGCCACTCCTCGCCCTGGGCACTGCCCCCATCCCTCTTTTCGTACCTTCCTGCACCTAACCTCCACAGGGGCGGATGTCACTGGCCCACCCGTTCTACAGACGAGGAACCGAGCACAGAGGCCACCCCACACCACAAAGGTGCCTAGTAGTAATGAAAGACGACCGACAGCAAAGACAGGGCTTCAAACCCGGGCCGTCAGCCGAACCTTCCAGGCCGTGAACGGGGGATAAACGGCCGGGGCCCAGGCTTGGGACGGAAGGAAGAGAAGCAGAGCCCTCTCCAGCCCAGAATGTTAGCCCGCCCGCCCGTCCTCCCCACGGCTTTGCCGGTTGGGAGGGCAGCTGTCTGGGGATCGAGGATGGGACTTAATCTTGTAACTGGGTCTCAGGGTGTCCTCACATGTCCCTGAGGCCCCCATGGTGCAAGACCAATGGAACAGGAGGTGGAAACAGGAGGGGCAAGGCTGTGGCTCTCTGGGCACCGTGTCCCTGCATGCTGTGTAAAGGGCCCACGGGTTCCAAGCACAGGCCTGCCTCCCAGGTTAGGGTCACAAGCATCCTCTCTGGGGTGCCTTCTAATCTTCACCTGTAAACACAGAGCAGGAAGCAGGCAGGCCCCTCTTGTCCTCCTGCCCGGGCCTCTCACAGGTCAGGGTCCCCGAGTGTGGAGCAGGGTCTGGCCCCATGCACTTGGCTCAGGTGAGCTGAGCAGCGCAGGGGGCTGTTCGGCTCTGTGTTCTGACCCCCCGATCTCACTCGCAGCCCTGCTCCAGCTTGTGAGAGCCTCGCCAGCCGCCCGACCCAAACACAAGGTGGGAATTGGGGTTCTGAGGCAGAAGGTGGCTGCAGGAGAAGACCCACATGCTGGGCAGACACTGAGGGCTTCCAGAACTTTCCCTGCCAGGGAGCACTCTCCTGCCTGCCGGGCCCCCTCAGGGCGGCCCCAGGGTGCTGTTCGTGTAGAATCACCCTTGCCTGCTGGTTCTCACACCCGCTTATTAAACAGACATAAATAAGAATCTCTGTTAAAAACCAGCAAATACAATGCTCTGCCTATGTGTCTGTTACAGCAGCAGCCAAAACTGGCTGGTCAGGTGTCCAGAAAACGCACTTGGAGTTTCACGTGCACAGACGGACACTCAAAATGTGCTGATTGTTATGAAGCCGTATTTTTCTAAGCAGCAGCTGCGTGCAGGCTGCTCCAGGGTAAGGGGCTAAAGGCAGGGGTCTGAGCACCCCGTCTTGGATCCTAAGTGTGTGTGTGCGTGTGTGTGTGCATGCATGCATCGGAGTGTGTGCACGAGTGGCATGTGTGTGTGCCCGTGTGAGCATGTATACGTCTGTTTGTGTGAGTGTAACTGTGTGTGTGCATGTGTTTGGGTGCAGGCACACTCAGAGAAGCCAGAGTCTCTAGCTAAGAGGGCAGAGACTGACACATTTCACAGCTAGACAAGCCACCTAGAGCACACCACCGCTCTGACAGCTGCGTTCCTGCAGCCTTCCAGGCAGTGCGAGGCTGTGTCGGAAAACCGTCGTTAATCAGCCACATTTCTTGGAAAGCCCCTGAATACTATGTAACCACTGCCTGCCACTTGCCCTGAAAAATGTGAGACAGGTTCAGTCAAGACGTGAGAGGTCCGCAGACATGCAGAACTCCTTCGTGTATTTAATTACAAGGAAGCATGTCTGTGCAGAGGCATCCATTTGTACGAGATCATCTGTGTGTGTGTGTGTATATATATATACATGCTTTTTGCAAGTACCAATTTGTGGTGGCCACTATACGCTGTCCCTTTACCAACTCAGAACTGAAGCCACCGTGGGAAACACACAATCAAACCTCCATGAGCTGGGGTGCCTTGCCTGGCGGCATCCCAGCAGCAAAGGGGCAGAGGGTCGGTTTGGGGAGGGCTGAGGAAACAAAGGTACCTGCTCCTACAGTTACATGGGACACACTAGTTACAAAGGGTGAGACAGGCCACCTCCCCCAGCCCCACAGAACGACAGGCAGGCCCTCGGGGTTCTGACACATGGGTCGTGGAGTCTCGGGCACAGACAGGGGCCAGGCCAGAGCACCCACGAAAGCGCTCCCCAGGGTCACCTCCAGCTTGGGCCTGGCTGACCAGAGCCATCTGCGGCGTAAACAAATTAAAAATAATTTGGGTGGTTTTTAGTGTTTCGTCAGTTTCAATCATTTTTCTAGTAAAATTTCTCAACACATCATCAGAATTAAGTAGCCCAATTACTATTTCTACAGTGACCTCGACCGGAACAGGCTTTGCCAGGAGGAACTCCCAGTGACCTGCAGGGACAGGGTGGGGCCCTGGCCTGAACTGCTTCTTGAGGCCAGCACAGTCCCAGGGGCCAAGCCACAGACAGCCACGTGGCGGCTCCAAAGCCACAGCTGGTGCTGCCACCAACTCCTCTGGGCCTGGACCCACCCGGGGCTCCTGCTGGGCAGGGCACCTTGCGGGCACATACATGTTCCCAGATGTGTGTGTGGTGTGTGTGTGTGGTATGTGTGTGTGGTGTGCATGTGTGTTTGGTGTGTGTGTATGGTGTGCATGTGTAAATTCTGAGTTTACTCAGGGCCAGGCAGAGGGGCATGAGGACAGAGACAGGAAGGAAACAGTGCGCCCACTGGGGATGGGGACAATGACACAGCAGGGATGTGCTCTCTCTGACGGCCACGACAGCCTGGCTTACAGGGACTCTGGGCCCAGAGAAATTCCCGGGCTGGACATGCCATCCAGACCTACTGACAGCTGGCCCCACGGCCCTTCTCTTGGGTCTGACCGCTGGGCCTTCCAGGGAGGGGGCAGAGGAGCGCAGGGCACCGAGGTAGACTCCGTTTCCGTCTGAGGACCATGGTGGCCGACCCTGGGACCGGCCTCCTTCTGGTGTGGGAATCCGGGAACGCCGAGCCACAGAGCTCGGGCGTATCCGATACCCCCTGAAATGAGGGTCAGTTCTGCTTTCTCCTGGGGACACCCGCTGCTGGCCCCTGCCCCCAGCGCTGCCCCCCACCCCGCCCTCCCGCAGGCGGCTCCACGCCTGCCCCAGGCCCTTGCTCTCACTGCCTCCTCTACAGACACTCTGGGCCCCCACGTCTCTGCATGGACGTCCATGTCAGGTCATCCCAAGCTCAACGCACGCTTTTCCCCTCTCAGAGGCCCTCCCACATCGTGGCCAGACACACTCTGTCACATGGTCCTGCTCCCCTGTCCTCGGGGCCCCTCCCACTAGCGGGAAGCACCGCACCCATCAGTGTTCATCACCACCTCCCCTCCTCTCCGGGCAAGGGCACCCTAGAACGGGCCCCTCCCATGCCCCCTATTGGCAGATGATACCTGCAAGGCCCACGCCATCTGCGCCCAGCCGCATAAATAAGTCCCCTTTCCTCCTGAACATGTTCTACGCAACCCAAAGAAGCTACAAACTTCAAGCGAACCTAACAATCGCCCCATTCAGCAGGTGAAGCGCTATCCCTGGCCACAGTGAGGAGCGAGGCTGAACCTCTCAATGGATATCCCTGCCCGCCCCCAGGCCAGTGACCCTCCACCTTCCAAGGGAGTCTGTGAGGAAGGGCCAAGACCCCCGCAGGGAGCAGAGGCTGAGGCTGGCACTAATCCAAACGCAGAGCTGGGGTACAGGCACCCAGTTTTCCAGTGAGAACTGTAGAAGAACAACGCATTAAACTCCATGTTCTGTCTGTCTGTCTGTCTCTCCCCCTGCCAGGATAGTGAGGGTAATATCCGGTGGTCACAGCTCTCACCGGAACAGTGACGCAGCTGGTCACAACCACACCACCAAGACAGCCCCGGGGCCGGGGTGGGCGACCACGTGCTGTGTGACAAGGCTCCAGAAGCTTGGGAGAGGCCCCTTCTGGGCCGTAATCCATGCTCACTTCTCCGCCCAATTGTCCAAGAGGTAAAAGACAGGACCCAGGAAGCTGTTCTTTGTCAGTGGGAGAAGGGAGAAAGGACCACTGTGGTGTCCTTGAAATAGAAGGAGGCGGTGGCTCTCTCAGCAGCAGCCGGCATCCCACAGGCTCACTCACGGCGAGCCGATAAACTATATAAAGTTGTTTTGTGGCCACAACAGAGCCCGGGGTGGAGAACGCTCTTAATTACAGCCAGTGTTCTGGGGCTGGGCCCATCTGCGGCATCCGCCCCACGCGTTGCAGGAAACCAGGCTGAGATTGTATCCCCTGGGAGCCTTGTCAGCTCACGGGGAGGCAGGACTTGATGCTGTGACCCTGAGCGGCTTCCAGGGGTGAGCCTAAGGTCAGGGGGACAGTGAGCCACACCCCACAGCAAACCGCAGAGGGGCCACTGGGAGAGGCCCCGGGCATGTGACTCCAGAAATCCGTCTCTAATAACATCGGCTGCTAGTTGCTGTTGGCTGATGTTATTCTACTCATAAGTTTGCAGATGTTTTTTTCTTTATAACACGGGGATAATGGTCCCTTTAAGTATCACGAGTACCTGTGGGAGGCATTGGCAGGCCCCCCGTCTAGATTTCGGCCAGGGTTACAGAAGGGCCTCTGGGAAGGACTCACGCCCAGGCAGTGGATTCTGAACTGAATAAGGCTGAACGCCTGGTGCCCAGGGACCCTGGACGGTACATGTAGGCCCCTGTACCTCATCACTGACAATGACAGAGCAGGAACCCCGGATGACATTCAGGGGACTGTGGTGAGACATCAGTGACACGGTGGGGGAAAATCCCCCCAGGTATCAGCATTCACAGAGAGGCGCTTACTCAGGACCTGGGGCCAACAGACAGGGGAATGCCCAGTCTGCTCCTCGCCCACGGGGCTACCTTGGGGGCTGACGGCAATCCCCTCACTGTTCCATTTCTCCGATGCAGAGAGGCGTTAGGAAACATCAGTGAGCAGAACCGCCAGGCCACATGCAGCTCAGACTGAACTTGAATCAAGCCCTCAGCAGAGTGTGACGGGAGGTCCTGAGGGGCGGAAGGACAGGCCCAGTCCACTGGGGGCCCAGCGTATTTGCACGGACAGAGGCTCCTGCAGTGGCCACCCCAACAGGTCCTGCCCAGGCCCAGCCCCATCCCGTCTTCTGCCCACGGGGTCACTCTCCACCGGGCTTCCAGACCACGGAGGCCACTACTCGCATTGCCCAACCTGGCCTCCCAGGGGCTGGGGCCACTGTGCCCACCGCAGACGCCGGCCCCTCACTCCCTGGGCCCTGACCTGGGACTGAGCTTCACCCTGGAGGGCAGCCCAGGGGCCTGCTGTCCCTCAGAGCGGCCCTTCCTCCCTTCTGTAGCCAACGGGTGGAGGGCATGGGCTCTGGAAGCAACGGGGCCTCAGTTCCCGCTGCCGGCGTCAGCACCAGAGGGGAGAGGAAAAGAGGCCGAGGAGGAGGAGGCCCCGCCTATGTGAAATGAAGTGTTAGATTTCCTAGTAGCCATGTTCAAAATAGTAAAAAAGTCAGATGAGATTAATGTTATGAATATATTGCATTTAACCCTAAATTTCCAAAAATCATCATGTAAATACATAACCAACATAAAAATATTCATGAGAGGCTTTACTCTCTTTTTCCTACTAAACCTACAAAATTTAGTGTATGTATTTCCCCGGGCACTTCTCGGCCTGGACCAGCCCCAGACGGTCAGTGGCCACGTGTGTTGGCAGCACAGGTCCCAGCGCTGGTTTCCCTGCGTGTGAGCCCCAGTG
>PVIA01008724.1:0-68648 GCA_004024845.1 Tonatia bakeri
GGAAATGCAGCATGAGTGTGGGTAGCCAAGGGATGTGTATTGAAAAGTGGGCCAGCTGGGGGATGCAGGCATGCAGTAGTCAGAGAGTCAGTTTTACCACAGATGAAAGGAAAGTTCTGCTTAGGGAGAGTAAACAGCATAAACAATATCTGAGTACTTGGAATTACGTGATATGTAAATATACGTTAAAAATCTTTTGGAAATCAGAAGAAATTCATTTGGCTTCATTGTGTACCCAGAAAACTGAGAAATAATCTGGCACTCTCCTCTTGCAAGTGAAACGTGTAACACACCACACTGAGATAAAGAGGCTTAATGTCAGCTGCCCCCTGGGTCTTCTTACTGCAGGGTGCAGAATCCCTGCCAGGAGAGTTGTTTAGGTGCGCCTGACTCATCCTCCTCCGTGCCGGTATCACAACACCAGGAGGGCTTTTATAATAACAATGACTGGAGACAGCTGAAAAAAGGCTGAGTCCCCCTTATGGAGTGACAGCTATAAACAGTTCACTAGATAATTTCAGCAAAATTCCAGAATATACTAACAAACCATAATTAATATTCAGTGGAGGGATTTATATTTCTCCTCAATGAATAGCCAGTATAGCTAGGGACTTATTTCTGGTCTAGTCTAATATGATGTCTTCTTTTCTTGCATTAATCAAATCTAGGTTCAATTAATCCTCTTTTGTGTAATTATTTCTGTTTTTATCTCAAGATGTTTCACCTTAAGATGTGTATCTTGTTGAATCTGAATCTTTGTAAACATCTACAAAAATGCTTCTTCTGTAGTTTGTGTTCATTTGCAATAACTTTTTCTTTCATTTGACATATCTTCATGCAATGCCTGTTACATGACCAGCACCATGCTTGGCCCTAGTGATGCAAAGCAAACCAGATAAAAATAGCCCCTGCTCTTCCAGAGCTTACTCTCTTTAATAAGCAGCCACCATGGATTGCAGTAAGTGCTTAAAAAAGAAAAGGTGAACTATAGGTACAGTTGTCAGATTAAATGCAGAATACTCAGTTAAATTTGGGTTTCAGATAAATTTTAATGTACTTGTATAAGTATGTTCCATGCTATCTGCGATCCTGTGGAAATTTAGAGCAGGAGCTTTTAACCTAGTATAAGGAGATTAGAAAAGGCTTCCTGGAAGAAGAGACATTTAAAATGAAACCAAAATGTTTATGTGTCAAATTCTTATCAGTGGTATTGCTAAGTAGGATTCAATTCTTTCTGCAAAATGCCTTCTGCCAGTTCTTGGGATGTGGCCACTATTTTTTCCAAAGTGTTCTTCCCACAGAAAGAAGAAGTGAATGTCTTTCAAACTCTTTATATAAAAAGAATGACTTTCAAATTGGAGTCTAGCTTGAAAATTCTTTGTCCTCATTTGACAGCAAATGGCTGTCATATAACTTATACTAAATCTCTTTCTAGGTTACAATGACTTCCTGGGTTATAGGGTTTTACCCCTTGTCTCCATACCCATTTAGGCCACATGACCCATTTATTGGTGGTATAATTTTCAAAATGAATTATGCACATTACCCAAATCCATGACTTTTTGGATTTTTTAAAAAAGGACTTTTTCTTCAATATGCCATAAATGCTATCCCAGCCTTTCCCGTGCCTGAGTCTCTTTTTTCTCTGGCTTTCTTCCAGTGCTATTTTTGACTAACATACATTGTAAGAATACCAGATGTTTCTGGGGAAAACAACAAACAAACAAACCCTTACTACTTCTCTATAAGTGGTACTAAAAATACCAGCATATACTTCTTTATTTTTTACTGAATAGATTATTTTAATCAGCCCATTTACAAGCATTTAAACTTGTTAGCACCGGTCCCAGCTGCTGCGGCTCAGTGGATTAAGTGCCGGCCTGCGAACCAAAGGGTCGCAGTTGGATTCTCAGTCAGGGCACATGCCTGAGTTGCAAGACAGGTCCCCAGTGGGGGGAGCTCGAAAAGCAACCACACATTGGTGTTTCTCTCCCTCTCTTCCTTCCCTTCCCCTCTGTCTAAAAATGAATAAATTTAAAAAATCATTAAACTAGTTACCATCAAATTAGTTGGGCAAAATGTTTAAGTGGTAATATCAATCCTTTTGACCAAACTTGTCACTGTCACTTGTAGAGAAAGATAACTGCTTATTTTTCTAGGTAGTTTAGTCACAGACAAAAAACAAAAACACAAAAAAACAATACCCCTTTCTACTCTCTTTTAGTCGGACCGCCAACAAGGTCAAGAGACATCTCAACAAGGTATGTGTATAACCGCAGCTAATCACATGCCTGGCTGCCCTCAGCTCATGTGCCTTCTCCAAGGGAGGAGAGTAATTCCTGCCAGCAGCCATAAGATCTATCTGTATAGCACTATCCATGTGTAGAGGACACATTCTGGAACACCCTTTTAAAAAATATATGTTTATTAATTTGAGAGAGAGAGGAAGGGGACGGAGAGAGAAAAATTGATGTGAGAGAGAAACATCAATTGGTTGCCTCCCGTAAACACCCGATTGGGGATTGAACCCGAAACCTAGGTATGTGCTCTGACTGGAGATGGAATCCACAACATTTTGGCGTACAGTATGATGCTCCAACCAGCTGAACCACACCAGCCAGGGAATGTCCTGGAACATCTTGACAGCTTACAAGGAACCCTTTAACTAGTTCTTCACCTCTGGTAGAATTGTGTACATCGCCCAGCCCTTGGCCACAGTGATTGGACTGGAGAAATGCCATTGACTGAAACTGTGCCAATTCCCTTCCAGGGAGTTTGGAATGAGGATGAGAGGGAAAGAATAAGTCTTTCCATGTGCCTGCATCTGTAAAACTGAATTTGGGAACTGTGACTGCTGTCTGCCTTCTGCCATATGGCTTGAATAACTGAGAAAGCCAGACGCTGAAGAAAACAATGAAATGAAAAATACAAGGGGGGACCCCCCAAAATGGAATTTATTTATCAAAAATTGTGTATTTATTTGTACATGTTTAAACTTCAGATACCTTCAAAATACTCTCCTTTTTTTTTTTTTTTTTTGCTTATTAGAGCTAAGAATCATGAAGGTTTTGTTTCCACAATCACTTTTATTTTTTTAATGTTTTTTTGTTTATGCTACTACTGTTGTCCCATTTTTCCCTCTTTGCCCCCCTCCACCCAGCCCACTCCCACTTCCATACTCAATCCTCACACCACTGTCCATGTCCATGGGTTCTTGCTATATGTTCTTGAACTGATCCCTTCACTTACTTTCGAACAGTCTCAGCCTCCCCACTCCTCTTATGGCTGTCTGTCAGTCTATTCCATGATTCCATGCCTCTGATTCTACTTTGCTCATTAGTTTATTTTGTTCATTATATTCCTCTTATAATTGAGATATATGATATTTGTGTTTCACCAGCAGACTTATTTCACTTAGCATAATAGTCTCCAGTACCATCCATGCTGTCACAAATGGCAGGAATTCTTTCTTTTTTCTGCTGCATAGTATTCCATTGTGTACCTGTGCCACCGTTTTTTTTATTCACTCATCCACTGATGGGCACTTAGTCTGTTTCCAAATCTTGGCTATTGTGAATAGCACTGCTATGAATATAATGGTGCATAAATTCTTTAGAATTGGTGTTTTGAGATTCTTAGAATATATTCCCAGCAGTGAATTAGTTGAGTCAAAAGGCAGTTCTGTTATTAATTTTTGAAGAAACTCCATACTGTTTTCCTTAGTGGCTGTGCCAGTCTGCATTCCCACCAACAGTGCACTAGGGTGCCCTTTTCTCCACATCCTCACCAGCACTTGTTTTGAGATTTATTAATGATAGCCATTTTGGCAGGTGTGAGGTAATATCTCATTGTGGTTTTAATTTGCATCTCTCTGATGGATAGTGATGTTGAGCATCTTTTCACGTGTATATGGACCATCTGTATGTCCTCCTTGGAGAAATGTCCATTCAGATCTTTTGCCCATTTTTTAAAATTGGATTGTTTGTCTTTCTGGTGTTGAAGTCTTAAGAGTTCTTTATATATTTTGGAGATTAAACCCTTGTCTGATGTATAATTGGCAAATACGTTCTCCCATACAATTGGTTTCCTTTTTGTTTTGATGTTGGTTTCTTTAGCTGTGCAGAAGCCTTTTAATTTGATGTTGTCCTATTTGTTTATTTTTTCCTTTCCCTAGAAGATATATTGACAAAAATATTGCTATGCGAGATATGTGAAATTTTACTGCCTATGTTTTCTTCTAGAATTTTATGGTATCATGACTTACATTTACTGTATTTTTCAAACTATATGATGCACCTAGGTTTTAGAGGAGGGAAATAGGAAAAAAATTTGAAGCAAAAAAATTTTGAAGTAAAGGTAAAATATTTAACAACATAAATAACATAATATTTCACCAATGTAAATGTAATGCTACATTCAGACTCTAAGATGCACCCCCATTCCCCCCCAGATTTGGGGGGGGGTGTCTTATAGTCCAAAAATACAGGTAAATCTTTATCCATTTTGAGTTTAATCTGGTGTATGGTGTAAGATGGTGATCTAGTTTCTTTCGTTCTTTTTTTTTTTTTGCACCATGTACCAGTTCACTTCTCCCAACACCATTTATTGAAGAGACTGTCTTTATCCATCATATGCTCATTCCCCAAATATTAATTGACCATAAAGACAGGAGTTTATTTCTAGGCTTTCTGTTCTGTTTCATTGATCTATGTATGTGTTCTTATGCCAGTACCAGACTGTTTTGATTCCAGTGGCCTTGTAATATAGTTTGGTATCAGGTATTATGATTCCTCCAACTTTGTTCTACTTTCTTAAGATTGTTGAGGCTATTCAGAGTCTTTTTTGGTTCCATATAAATTTTTGGAATATTTGTTCTAGATCTGTGAAATATGCCTTTGATATTTTAATAGGAATTGCATTGAATCTGTAGTTTGCTTTGGGTAGTATGGACATTTTAATGAGGTTAATTCTTTCACTCCATGAACAGAGTATGTGCTTCCATTTATTTGTATCTTCCTCAGTTTCTTTCTACAATGATGTGTAGTTTTCCAACTATAGGTCTTTTTCCTCCTTCTTTAAGTTTATTCTAGGTAATTTTTTTGTTGTTGCTATAATAAGTGGGATTTTTTCTGAGTTTCTCTTTCTGATAGTTCATCATTGGTGTACAAAAATGCCATCAATTTCTGAATATTGACTTAGTACCCCACTTTTTTGCCTAATTGACTTATTAGGCTGAGTAGTTTTTGGTGGAGCCTGTAGGGTTTTCCAATGTACACTATCTTGTTGCCTGTTAATAATGGCAGTTTTACTTCCTTGTCTGATCACTGTGGCTAGGCCTCCCAGTTCTATGTTGAATAAGAGTGGTGAAAGTGGACACCTATGTCTTGTTCCTGATCTTAAGGGAAATGCTTTTAGTTGTTGACCGTTGGGTATGATGTTAGTAATAGGTTTTTCAATATGGCCTTTATTATGTTGAGGAATGCTCCCTCTACTCCCACTTTGCTTAAAGTTTTTATCATAAATGGGTGCTGGATTTTATAAAATGCTTTTTCTGCATATATTGATATGATCATGTAATTTTTGTCTTTCATTTTGTTTATGTGATACATCACACTTACTGATTTGCGAATATTGTACCATCCTTGCATCCCTGGAATAACTCCCACTTGATCATGGTGTAGATCTTTTATATGTATTGTTGGATCTGGTTTGCTAGTATTTTGTTGAGGATTTTAGTATCTATGTTCATTAGAGATATGGGCCTGTATTTCTTTCTAGTGTCTTTATCTGGTTTGGGGATTAGGATAATACTGGCCTTGTAAAATGAGTTTGGGAGTCTTCCTTGTTCCTGAATTTTTTGGAATAGTTTGAGAAAGATAGTTGTTAGTTCTTCTTTGAATGTTTAGTAAAATTTACCTGTGAAGCTCTCTGGACTTTCGCATGCCGATAGGGTTTTTGATTGTTTGTTTGTTTGTTTTTACTGTTTCAGTTTTGCTACTTGTTATCAGTCTCTTCAGATTTTGTGCTTCTTCTAGTTTCAGTTTTGGAAGAGTGTATGTTTCTAGAAATTTATCCATTTCTCCCAGGTTGTCAAATTTCTTGGCATATTAGTAATTTCATAGTTCATAGTAATTTCTTACAATCCTTTGTACTTCTTGTTACTTCTCCTTTCATTTCTGATTTTATTTATTTGGTTCCTCTCACTTTTCCTTGATAAGTCTGGTTAAGGGCTTGTCAATTTTATTGATGTTTTCAAAGAACCAGCTCCTGGATTCATTGATCCTTTTAATTGTTTGTTTGTTTGTATGTTTGTTTGTTTAGTCTCTATATCATTTAATTCTGCTCTGATCTTGCTTATTTCCTTCCTTCTACTCCCTCTGGGCTTTCTTTGTTGTTGTTCCTCTAGTTACTGTAGATACACGGTTAGGTCATATATTTGAAAATTTTCTATCTTTTTTAGGTAGGTCTGTATTGCTATGAACTTCCCTCTCAGGACTGTCTTTGCTGTGTCTCATAGTTTTTGGAGTGCTATGTGTTAATTTTCATTTGTCTCCAGGTACTTTTTAATTTCTTCCTTGATTTCATTGTTAACCCACTCATTGTTTAATAACATGCTATTCAGCCTCCATGTATTTGAATGTTTTTGAGTTTTTTTCTTGAGGTTGATTACTAGTTTCAAGCTATTGTGATCCAAAAAGATGCTTGATATGATTTTCTTGAATTTGTTAAAATTTATTTTGTGTCCTGCCATGTGGTCCATTTTGGAAATCATCCATGTGCATTTGAGAAAAATGTATATTTTGCTTCTTTCAGATGAAATGTTCTGTGAATATCAATTAAGTCCATTTGATGTAGTGTGTTAATTCCACTGTGACCTTGTTGAATTTTTGTCTGAAGATCTGTCCATCATTGACATCAGGATATTAAAATTCCCTGAAATGACTGTATTGCTGTTGGTCTCTTTTTAAAAGTTCTTCAAGATTTTCTTTACTTATTTAGGTGCTCCTATATTAGATGCATATATGTTTACAATGGTTATATCCTCTTGTTGGGTTGCCACCTTAAACATTAGGAAGTAACCTTCTTTATCTCTTGTTATGGCCTTTGTTTTGAAGTCTGTTTTGTCTAATGTAAGTATTGCTACCCCAGCTTTTTTTTTTTTTTTCATGTTCATTTGCATGGAATACTTTTTTCCATCCCTTCACTTTTAGCCTGTGTAAATCTTTTGTTGGGGTGGGTTTCTTGTAGACAGCATATTCATGGGTTGTGTTTTCTTATCCACTCAGCTGCCTTATGCCTTTTGATTGGAGCAATTAATCCATTTACATTTAAGGTTATTATTGATAGGTACTTATTCATTGTCATTTTTTCCCTTTGTACCTGTGTTCCTCTCTCTCTCTCTCTCTCTTTTTTTTTCTTCTTAACACACAGTCCCTTTAGCACCTCTTGCAATGTGGGTTTAGTGGAAATGTATTCCTTTAGCTTTCTAATTTGGGAAGCTTTTTATTTTGCCTTCCATTTTGAAAGAGAGCCTTGTTTGATAGAATATTCTTATTTGCGGGTCCTTGCTTTTCATTACTTGGAATATTTCATGCCAATCCATTCTGGCTTGTAGTGTTTCTGTTGAGAAATTAACTGATAGCCTTATTGGACCTCTTTTGTAGGTAACAAGCTGTTTTCTCTTGCTGCCTTTAAGATTCTTTCTTTGTCTTTAAATTTTGCCATTTTAATTGTGATGTACCTTGGTGTGGGCCTCTTTGGGTTCATCTTAATTGGGACTCTGTGCTCCTGAACTTGTATGACTCTCTCCCTCAACAAATTAGGGAAGTTTTCTATCATTATTTCTTCAAACAGGTTCCTTCTCTTCTCCTTCTGGTATCCCTACAATGGAAATATTGTTATGTCAAAGCTTCCTTAAACTATCCTCATTCTTCTTGAGTCTTTTTTCTTTTTGTTGCTTTGACTGGGTGTTTTTTTTCTACCTTGTCTTCCAGCTCGCTGATTTGATCTTCTGCTTTGTCTAGCCTGCTTTTGATTCCTTCTAGTGTATTCTTCATTTCAAGTATTACATTATTCATTTTCAACTGGTTCTTATTCAATGTTTCTATGTCTTTTTTTTCATGCTGATGTAGTTCCCACTAAGTTCCTTGTAGTTCTCATTGAGTTCCTTGAGCATCCTTATAACCATTACTTTGAACTCTATGTCTGATAAATTGCTTGCCTGGATTTCATTTAGCTTTTTTTCTGGAGATTTCACCATTTCTTTCATTTGGGGGTTCTTTCTTTGTTTCTGCATTTTAGTTGTCTTTTTGTGCTTGTTTCTATGTATTAGATACATCTGCTTTGACTCTCTGTCTTGTGGAATGGCCTTGTATTTTAGGAGTCCAGTGGGACCCTGTGGTGCAGACCCCTCAATCTCCTGATCTGTATGTTCTAGAAATGTCCTTCGTTTGGGTTATGTGGACTCTCCTGATATATTTGGGTCTTCATTATTATTGGCCCGTTTGTTGGTGGGAACTCCCTTGGTTTGGCTGACCAAGAGGCCAAGTGCCCACCATGTCTTGTATACTGTTGTATAGGTGCTGGCAGAACAAAGCAAAACAACACAAAAACAAGCAACAACCCCCCAACCACAACAGCAATATCACTGACAAGAAAGTAAAGAATAATAAAAGCAGAAAGAGAAATGGAATAATAGAGAAAAGGGAAAAGGAAAAAGAATATGAGAGGACCAAAGCAAAGAAAAGTGATTATGAGATGATAAAGGGGAAGAGAACTAATACTAGTAACAAATTGAAAGAGGTAAATGGGGAAAAGGAACACAGAAAAAGTAACAAAAATAATAAAAGGAGAGAAGGAAATAACAGCATAATCAAAGATAAGAGTAAAATATGAAATATGAAAGAAAAGTTAGAGTACCAAAAATAAAAGACAAAGGAAAAATAGATAAAAATAATAAAAAGGCTGTGAAAAATAAACAATAGCAAATATAATGAAAAAAAGAACCAAGTGGATTTGTCTCAGCAGAATTTAGTGTTTGCCTGCTAGTTTTTCCCTTTGGCTACCACTCTGATGTCTGAATCTGGTATAAGCCAATATCAGGTGCTGTCCACGTCTGGCCCTCAGCAGCCTTTTCAATGCTACAAGTGATCCACACTTTGTGGCTCATTCCTCTGGGCATAGCTGCTCCCAGAGTGGGCCAAGTGGCTCTGCAAAGCTGGCTTTTATCAGCCCTGGGTCTATGGTTGTGTCAGCAAACATAGCAAGTCACCCCAGGATCCACCTCTGCCTGGCTCTGCCTGCTGGCCTGCTGTCAATCAGCCTAGTTGCTGACCCAGCTATTTCTGAAAGGGCTTTTGGCAGAAATGGAGGCTGTGATTCCTAGATCTCCAGTGGCAGGTGCCTTTCAGATTTCAGGGAAGATGGTTGGTGTGTTTCCCCTCCCCCAAGCCACTAGTCTGAATCTGTCCAGGATTATTTTCTTATACTCAACAGAGCAGGGCCCTAGCAGACCTCCAGAGCCCAGATTTTGGGTTTGCTGGGTACTGGGAGGGTGTGTCTATGGCTCTCCCATGAGGGAGAAGCACCAGTCTGTTTCCCAGAAAAGTGTATGGATTGGCTATGTCCTACAGCCAGTCTGTGACAATCCCTGAGTTTGTTTATGTTGGTGTCTCCTCAGCAAGAGTTAAGGTGCAGGATGGGAGAAAAGAAAAAAAAAAAACACAAAATACCAAGACAGAGCGAAACTGAAAAAGTTTCAGTGCAGGGTGGAATGAACAGGATTTCAGAGGGTGTAGTGAGTGTGATTTCAGAGGGTGGTGGGAGCAGTATCCCACAAGGTAAGATAATTGATTTTTCCCTGAAAGGGGGTAGCTCTTTTCAAGAATGATGGCTGCTGTGGAGTCCAGGTATCTCTTGGCCCTAAAAATCCCACAGTTGCTCCACCATCTCTCCCTCCAGAGGCTGGCTCCCACTCGTGCCTCTCCTTGCACAACTGCAGTCCGTGCCACCCTCCCTTTGCTGGGGCCAAGGTAAGTAACCACAAACACAAACCTGTGCTTTGCCTCTTTAAGCAAAAAGAAAGATGGTGGGGTTTTCTGCAGCAGTTTTCATCTCTCCTCAGCACAGAGAGCTCTCACAGCCTTTCACTGGTGGATAATGCATTGTGGGCCGATCTCGGCACTGGCTCTCTGTGCTTAGGAGCATGATCTGTTGTCCTAACTTCACTCTTCTCAAGGGGTAGCTCCCACAGCCATGCTGCTTCCTTGGACCACTGTCCCACCACCCCTGTTCATCACCCTGCCACCTCTGCCTACTGCCTATGCGTGAGAGCTGACCCCTTTAAGATGTCTCTGTTCTTTCTACCAGTCCATCAGTGGGTTTTTTTTATTGGTTTTTTTTTTTTTGTCATTTTTGGCTAAAAGTCTTTTTCCAGTAGCCTTTGGTTTAACTCAGATGATTGTTCTCCTCTTTAATTTTATTTCCAGTCTGGTTCTGGGAGGTAGTACGCAATATATTCTCCCACTGTGCCACCATCTTGCCAGTCCCAAAAGTACTCTCTATTTGATGCAATACACATATTGAAACACTTTTTCCACTGCTCAAAACAGTTTTTGAACTTGTCTACTTGGATGCCCTTTAGTGATATTGCTATTTTTTTGTTTCACCTCTTCCACATTGACAAAACGTTTCCCTTTGAGGACATTTTTCATCTGGAGAAACAAAAAGAAGTTGCTCAGGGGGTATTGGCTGAATGGGGAGGGTGGGGCACAGGGGTCATGCTGTTTGGTCAAAAACTGCTGGACACTCAGCACAGTGTGGGCAGGTGCACTCATAAATCACCCATCATGAAATGGGCAAATTTTGTTGAATCTACAAAAAATTCACTGAAGCCAAACTCAACCTCTCATGATAGTGCCAGCTGGTACACTGATACAGATGGGTTCCTAGAACACTCATTAATGGGGGAACCCTGTGCTACAAGGGGCTCACCCTCCAGAAGATAATTCTTGTTTTGAGGGGGTTCCCACACACCTTGTAGTGATTTCTCTGAATTCTGTTGATCTTTTTGTTCCAAGTCTAGTTCTTCTGATGCCTGGTTACTTACATCCCTGCCCTTGGCTCAGTGAAACACCCCTACTTTCTTACAATTTCCCCTCTTCTACTTAAAATATTTCAAGATTGTGTCTCTTACTTGTAAACATAAACATCTTGATGAATGCTTAGGGTTAGGCATTCTGTCTCCACAAACCTGTCCTGTGAGACGGTTGTTCCTCCAGAGGCACCCTATGGTGTGCACACTGCACTTTCCTTAGTGATGTGCTCCACTCAGCAATCCTACTGAGCAAATCAGATGAGGAAAATGCATGAAGCAGAGTTGGAAGAACTGGACAGAACTGAATTACAATCTAACCACATCATTTATTTGCTGTTTGACCTTAAACAAGTTCCTTAAGCTCTTTGAACCTCCACTTATTAATAAATTAACACCTGCTTTGCAGGGTTGATTAAATAAAATCAAGCATGTAAAAATTCTAGAGCAGGGTGAGGCACAGAGTAGGCACTCAAAGTCTGATGGCCACAGATAAAGCATGGAATGGTGACCTATAAATATTATGGTTCTTGGCCCAGTCGCTGTGGTGACACTGTCCCTCTGTACTCAGGGACACATAAAGCATTCCTCCATAGTAAACAATGAGATAGTTAGATGGTTTTCAGTTTTTCTTCTGTTAATATTGCTCTACAATGAGCATTCCTACAACCAAATCTTCATGCACATATTTATTTTTTTAGGATAAATTTCTCTTAAGCCAAACCCCAGGTTTGTTGCCCTGGCTCTTAATGCATATTGCCAAAATTCTTCCCCAAAAAACTAAACCAAATTACACCTATGCCTCGTGTATGTCTGCATGTCATTTGTCCCAAATCCTTTTCTTCTATAATAACTGAGTTTTAACTGAGTACATGGCTTCCCAGGCTATCCACGTTACCAGCTTCCCTTGCCATCAAGTGCAACCATGAAACTAAGTTCTTACAATTGTGCCATGAGATTTGCAACTACAACATCATTTACTTAAAAGGAAACTGCTGGCTCTTGAGTGCCTCTCTTTCTCCTTCCCCATTGGCTGGAATTCAAACCCAATTAGGACATGTAAGTGAGAACAATACCCTAGAAGACAGTAGAGCAAAAACACTGAAGGACTTTGGGACCCTGAACAACTTCATGGAGCATACACCCACACCCTCAGTAGACTAGAGCACTCACCTCCAACCTGTTAGAGAAGTGATTCTGTGCTACAGAATCTCAGCCTATACCTTTTTTCCCCAGTGTCATTGAAAAATAATTGATGCCCTGGCTGGTGTGGCTCAGTGGATTGAGTGCCACCTTGAGAACTAAAAGGTCACTGGTTTGATTCCCAGTGAGGGCACATGCCTGGGTTGTGGGCCAGGTCCCCAGTAGGGGGGTGCATGAGAGGAAACTGACTGATATTTCTCTCCCCCTCTCCTTCCCTTTCCCTCTCTTTAAAAATAAATAAATAAACTCTTAAAATCATTTAAAAAATAATTGGCATATATCACTATATAAGTTTAAAGTGTGTAGCACGATGATTTGATTTACATGCATTCTGAAGTGATTGCCACAATAGGTTTAGTTAACATTCATCATCTCATATAGATACAATTTTTAAAAAGAACAATTTTTTTATGATGAGAATTCTTAGGATCTATTCTCTTAACAATTTTCCTATATATCATGAAACAATATAAGCTATAGTCATCATGTTGTTTATTACATCCTTAGTACTTATTTATCTCACAACTAGAAGTTTGTACCTTTTGACCATCTTCCTCCAATTCCCTCTTCCACTAACCCCTGCCTCTGACAATCACAAATCTGATATCTTTTTCTATGATTTGGTGGGTGGGGGGCGTTGTTGGTTTTGGTTTGGTTTGTTTAGATTCCATATATAAGTAAAATCATATGGTATTTGGCTTATTTCACTTAGGATAATATCTTCAAAGTTGTTGTAAATGGTAGGATTTCCTTGTGTTTTTTTTAAATGGCTGAATAATATTTTATTGTGTGTGTATATACATATATACTCATATATGTACCAAAAACCTCTGCTCAAGACTTGATGCATGAGCAGGCACATTGTCATAATGAAGCTGCCAGTCACCAGTTGCCCATAGCTGCAGCCTTCTGAATCATCCGAATAGTTTCTGCACAGGAATGTTCAAGCTTAATGCAAAATTTAATGCAGATTCGTTGCTCTACTCACTCGGTCCTTTTGAAAGTGATGGCCACATGCTTACTCAGTGGCGTCTACTGCCCCCACTGACTAGTACAGTGAAGTCATCATTGTTCATGCATGCTCATTCCAGTCCACTCTCCTTGGCTGCCAGGTTACATCAATGACACTCAAACCATTCTGGTTATATTAACAATGGCTGGACTTTTTCCAGACAGACCTTGTATATTACACTGATGCACTATCATAGTACATTAGTGTTGGATTACATATGAGAGCTTCGGTATTATATATAGATGATTCTAGAAATAAAGTGAATATTAAGAGGATTCATGCAAACTATTCCTAAATAGATGTATAACATTTTCTTTGCTATTGCTCTGTAATTAACATCTCCTTTGTTCCCCTTCTCTCAAGGATTACAGTTCTGTGTTATCTACTGTTTAATGTCTGAAAACAGTTGCTTCATTTATTTCATCCAATTTTGTTGTTGTTTATTGTGGGAAGGTAAATGGGTTATTCTGTCATGGCCAAACCAGAAGTCTCTATGAAACTTTGAATCCTATTTTTCTTCCTTAATGCCATATCTAAGGATTGTCTTACATTAAATAAACTTCCAGGGAACAAGACAGCCCTAAAACCTGGGTCATAGACCTGGCCCTTCTTCAGCTCTAGTTCAGTAATCCTTCACCATGGAGGTAACCACAGTTCTGTTTTTCCTCCCTCTTTTGCTGCTACCATTAACTCCCTCTGCATCTCGCCTGTATTATGTACTGCAAAGCTTCTCTTTTTTCATAACTTTGATCTACTGAAGGTTTATAGTGGTCTCTCTCTATGAATCCTTTCAGCTTTGACTTAAGCTCCTACTATCAACTACTGAATCACCTTCTGTATCTCATGTTGGAACTAAAAAAAACCCTGATTGATACCCTGGCCCTCTGCGGGAGGAAGCTTTTGGCCCAACACATTTTTCCTAAGGCAGGGAGAGCAATGACAAAAGGAAGTGAGTTGATTAGTCTGTGCCAAACACGATCGCCCAGGGCTATTCATTCTTCAGGGGCTACAGCCAGAGTTCTTCTAGGGAGCAGTGGGTCCGGCGATCACTGAAATCGGCTTGATAACAGAGATTTATTTACAAATCTAACTCTCCTTCTAAATGTGAGCTTTTGAGGGTAGGAGCCATGTTTTAAATATCCTTTAATGCTTAATGCCCCACACATTGCTAGGGACATGTAAGTTCTCAATACATTTTACTGAATGAATGAATGAATTGATGAATGGCTGTCTTGGCTTCTCCACTAGACTGTAGGATCCTTTGTTTGGCACCAGAGTTTAACATAGATGCTTAAAAGTAACAAATTACAAGACTACCTTGGGGATTATTTTAAGAAATACTGTTTTAAAAAGTAAATGAAGTACTAATAGAAACATTTTTGCAATTTTTACTTTAATGATTTTAATTAGTATATGTATCTATTCTTAAACTGTACATAACAGTTCTGGAGTGACCTAGATAAGAATTTTCCTTCTTATGCATCTTAAAATACTGCCCAATTATAATTTTTAAGATACTAATTTAGATTGTTTTTCTTTAATTTCCCCGAATAATAGTTTACTGCAGTTCTCTGGGTAATGAAAATCACTTTGCACAGACAGTAGGTATGCACTTCAGTCGTTTTGACTTCCCTATGAGCTAGTGAGTCACTGACCTTGAGGCTGGAATGAGGTTGGTTTGTACCATGGAAAACTTAGTCATCCCCATGACCACACAGAGCCTCTTGCCTTCTATTTCTTCCCACATCTTTGTTAAAGGGGGAATCATTATTTACTTCAGACTTGTTATTCTGATATGTTTTTAAGGACACAAATTCCTAACCTCAGCTATTATGTGTATAAAACATTGCTATAGTAACAACAAAAATAGTGGTTATAAATACCTTATGAAATGAAAAATGATCTGCTAACTCTATAGCATTTTAGGATTCAAAAAAAATTTCACCCTGGCTGGCGTGACTCAGTGGATTGAGTCACACCAATGCACTTTGGTTCGGCCTGCGAAACAAAGGGTTGCTGGTTCGATTCCCAGTCAGGGCACATGCCTGGATTGTAAGCAAGGTCGCCAGTAGGGAGTGTGTGAGAATCAACTACACCTTGACATTTCTCTCCCTCTCTTTCTCCCTCCCTTCCCCACTGTCTAAAAATAAATAAATAAAATCTTTTAAAAAATTTCCCTCAATTTTGTGAAAATTTCCCACAATTAAAAAAAAAAAGAAAACTCACAATTATCAAGATGTTGGAATTAAAGCATATGTAACCATCTGACTAACTGATGATTCATATATATTTTGAAAAGGCAACTACTAAGTAACATTATATGGTTAATTTTTAAATAGTTTTACATATCAAAAAATTAATTCCTGTTCATTGTAGTGACATTAGAAAATAATAACGGGAGAAAAGAAGAACATTTAACAATCTGGTAATGTCCCTTCCCCACAGTTAATTATGTTTTTCCAATACCTTTCCAGTAAGCGTGTGTGTGTGTGTGTGTGTGTGTGTGTGTGTGTGTGTAGTGGTGGTGGGAGGTAGGGAGGGAGCAAGAGTGAGAGAAAAAGACTCTCCCCCAGTACATTTTGCTCTGTATTCTGATTTTCCTTATTAACAATATATTATGAACATCTTTTCAAATACATTTACTATGGTTGGTCATTTTTATTGGTTAAATATTGTGGGGTCTTTGTTGAATGAATTTACCATACTTAATTTCACCAGTCTCTTTTTGGGGGGACATTGTAATCTTTTCCCCTTTTCGTCCATATCGAACGTGAGGAAGGTAGAGAGGAAGGTGAGCAAGGAGGGAAGTTGCAGTAAACATCTTGTGGCGCATGTCATTGTTTCCTTAGCATTATTCTGAAGTGCAATGGCTGCTTAAAACGTATGTGCTTTTCAGATATTTTGTCAAAGAGCAATGGAGAACAGATGTAGTATTCTAATACGGGTTATTATCTTTTAAAATAATCCTTACCAATTAGATGGGCAAAGGTAGTGTTTTAATAGTTTTCATTTGCATTTTCTATTACTGATGAAAATGAAAAAATTATTTTTCTGACCTTTTTCATTCCTTCTTTTTTGATTTACCTGCAGAAGCCCTTGGCCCATTTTTCTATTTAGCTATTAATCTTTTTCTAACTGATTTGTAAGACTTCTTACTCCTCTGTCCTTCAACTTTTCAGAGATTTTTGTTTCCTTTCAATTTGGTACTTGCCATTTAATTTTTTGGTGATTTTTAAAATCACTTTTTAGTTTTTTATGCCTTTTAAAAATCATCCTTTTACTTTACATTTCAAGTAGTATAATTCCTACTCCCAATATTATGTAAGTATTTCTCTATATTTTCTTGTAGTAATTTTATGGATTCAGTTTTACATTAAACTCTTTACCCACCAGGAGTTTATTTTGGTACATGGTGCATTTTTTTTCTTCAAACAATTGGCCAGTGGCTCCTTCACTTACTTTATAATTTATACTTTTCCTTCCTGATCAGAAGTGCTATTTTTAATCTACCTACTTGGATCTAAATGACACTGAATTTTAATGTGAAAATATAAAGCTGCCTGACAGATCTAATCATTTACTCTCTGAATCAGCAATTGTGTAGAAGATAAAGAGATGGCAGTTCAAATGCCAAAAAGATACTGAATGAATCTCAGGGTTTTTAAAATCAAAGAATGTCATAAATATTTTATAGCAATATCATTGATAATAGATTGATATTATTAGATATTTTTATCTAAATTTTTATTGCTGTGTTTCTGGGCTGTAATGACATATTTTATTATCATATTTTGCTCAGTAAGTCAATAAGATATTATTACTATATTATTATAATATATGCATAAATGTTATATTTATTCAGAAGTTAAATATTATTTTTGAATTTGAAATCCTCAAAAATATTATATACATGACTAACTTTTTGTAATTAGCTATAGATGTTAAAGTTAAATGTATTGGTTCATGTTTTTCCAATATAGTCAACATAATTGTACCATAGAAATTGAAATAAACTTTGTTATCCTTTAAATTGAAACTGCAAACACATAAAAAGGTATCTGTGTGAAAGATGGATTTATCTTTGTACTTATAGATGTCCTTTTAGCCTAAACAAAAAAAATGACAAAAGTAGGTATTTCTGATCTAAACAATAACCTTACCTTTAGTTTTAGTAAAGATGACAGGTTTGATGATGAACACTGTAAACTGGGATTTACTCGGGAACAATTTTTGTCAATCACTTTGCCTGTAATTTAGCCACAATTAAGCCACTTACCATTAGGTGAAGCTGAAAATACTATAATTGATCAATTAATCCATGTACTATCTTATTATGGCAAATGCTGGTCTTGACCCTGACAATTATTTAGGTCAAATTACAAAGTAATGTGCATAAGGAAAATCTGCAGAATTTACATCACGCTAAGTATTGAAATATCTATATATTCACATATATACATGTATATATACATGTATATATATATGTATATATTCACTTTTCTTTCTCTACATACATTCTAAGATAACTTTAGAGATATTTCAGTACCTTGATAAATATTAAAAATAATACTTGCTATCAAAAACCAAGGTTAAATCCTGTGAAGTTTACTGGAAAAAAAATAAAAAAGAACTACCTAGTGATTACTAAGAAGATGGTCTGTGAATTGCTTGGGCAGAATCTCTAAAACCTGTTCTTTCCCCAGTGCTCATTTATAGTGAAGAAAACAAGACAGGTAGCAGGGGAATACAGCCTGAAAAAAGGCTTATGTTTCCCCACTGAGAGACAAATTCAATTTTATCTCTTGGTTCATATTACAAAGTGTGGCTGTTCTCCAAATTAGCATATGTGGATAATTTTCTTTCAATGTTTCTTCCCTTTAGTCACGCTACAGTATATTGAGAATATCTACCACTTTACCTCCACAGGTCTCTTACAGATCATTCCTCATTTCACCTACTAACTTTCTGTTCTGTGACAAGAATCTCTTGATCAATTCCCTCTACTTTTCTTGTAAAATCCAGACTTACATGCTAGGCTTAAGAAAACTAGGTGATAATCTTTTTCTTGGAAATTTTCCTGATTTCACTCCTGTTCCTTGTCTTGCTCCCTTCACTTTTCATTGTTCCAGGCTTATTTTCTTTCCTGATCTGTCCTCTTCTGTTCACAAGCATTGTTTTGTTCCATGTATCAGTCTTGGTATTCATAACCTAAGGCAAGAGAGGTAGATGGGTGGACCACACATTGCTATTTCCATTTTATGGCTCAGTGTAGGTCCTTTTTATTGAAAGATCCATGAGCAAAGGAATTATGTCTATCGTGTATGCCACTGTACATGCAGTGCCTACCACAGTATGCCCACTAAGTTTTTATTGAGTTAATAATAGCCAACATCTTTTAAATCTATCAAATTAGCTCAAACGGTTCCTCCACTGTATAGATAAAAACGCTGAAGCAGATAAATTAAGTAACTTGTTCTTGGTCACAAGGCTAGTTAAAGTGGAAGAGTGAAAACATGACTAAGTCCTAGGCATGGAAGGCCCAGCACCCACATTCAGTCTCCACACTGAGAGTGCAGATGTAGTATGACATAACTCTTACAGGGGTTGTTCTGGAGCCAGACAGCACGGTTTTAAATCCTGTCACTTAAGATTTAATCTAAATTCGTCGTGCTTCAGTTTCATCATCTGTAAAATAGAGACCATTTATTGAACAAATATTGATTGGTTCCCAGTCATGTTATTCAACCTCAGAGTCGTACTCCAATCTGCTACATTCCCTTTGTTTAGTTTGACACAGTTCACACTGGTGATCCTAAGGGCTTAGATCTCAAGAAATGAAGGCTTAAATCACCCTAGTAGGCAAAGTCCTTGGTCAGCTGTGATATTAGCTGCAAGCAAAGAAAGTTGGAATAGGTAGTCATATCTATCAGTTAAATGAGGATTTACAGTAGCAAGAATGAGTAGCCTGTGCATATATTGTGAGGATAGCTGAAGACTGAAAAATTACTCTATTCTTTCCCTCTTAAAATAAAAATTATGACTGTTGTCATTTCCTTCCTTTCTTTCTGTAGCAAACATTGCCATCCCTGGCTCCAACAACTATTTACAGAGTATACTGGTAGTAATTACACTTATCATTTAGTCCTTGGATTTCAAGACCATGAGGAACCACATCTAGATGAGACTGTTCCAGACCTGGAAGAAGAATGGTCATTTTACATCCAGAGGTCAGGACTAAGAGAACAATAACCCAGAGATGTTCTACCAGTTGGATATACGTTTGAGCTTGGAAAGAGGGCAAGTGCAGGCAGGGGCTTTTGTACTAAAGGCTGGATCAAATAGACTGGCAACATTTTTGTCATTGTACACATGAGGAAAGGCAACTAAATGATAAAACATAACAGATATCTCTTAGACCAGCCACATAGCTCACAGTGACACCTCCCTCCCCAGAATAGGGTCAGAATAGTCACAAACATCCACACATGTAACTTGCAGTGTAGTCATGAGTGACATCAAAGTAGAAATCTGACCCAAATGGCCAGGCTTGCTCTCCTAGGAAACAGAAATTTTTAATCAAGATGCAAAGAGATGGGAGTTGTTTACAGCCCACCAAGAGGATGGTTTATGAATTCCTACTACTGAATTTCCTGGTTTAACAATTCCCAAAATTCTGTAAGATACCCCAATATCCTTCTGGAAAAGTCAGCTTAACTAGTTGGAGTTGCTATTTGCAATCACAAGAACCTTAACTACCACAGTTCCCTGAATAGTTTTCTCTCATGCAACTCCATCATATGTCCCTTTCCCTCCACCAACATATCATAGTTCACCGAGAATGCCATGTTCTGTCTCACTGAGCTTTTGCTATTCCCTGCACAAAATTCCCTTCTCCTCCCTGAAAATTTACTCAAGGATTACCTCCCCTTGGAAATCCACTGGGGGAAAAGGTGGTACCTCCTCTGCAACACTTAAGATTGTCACTCCATACCTAACCTGTTTTGATTTGGAAGGTCCTCCACTGTACCCATAGGGTCTGTCACGCCAGAAGCATGCACTTAAAATCATATTGCATTGTAGTTCCTGGTTTTCTTGTTTGTCTTTCCCATTAGATGGCAAGCTCCTCAACAGAGGAAGAAGCTTTCCATTTAACTTTATATCTCTAGTTCCTTGTTACAGTGTCTGGCACATAGGAGACTCATTAACTAAGTGGGTAAATGAGTAAACATTTTCCGCTTCATCATGAGAACATGCCCAGGCTGACCCGCTGGAAGACTCTGAGAGACCACGGGAAAGAACCAAGAACTTCTAGACCTGACGACAAACAGCTGGTCTAGCCCAAACTAGGAGAGCCACTTACCCCACCCACACCTGACTCAGAAAACGAACGAGCCAGCAATTCCAAAACAACTGCCCAACTGACAACACCTCTATTTGCAGGAAATAATAAGTGGTTATTATTTTAATCCACTGACCTCTGGGGTGTCTTGTTAGGCAGAATTTTTGTGGAAATAAATATCTGGCACAATATCTGTGATTTAGATTTCACCTGGAATAAGGAACTTGAGAACTTTACTGGCTAAATCACATGTGGCAACACAAGGCTTGTGGGCTGAATCTAGCCTTCCACATTGTTTTATCTGCCCGGCACCTGATTTCTCCCCGGCAGCAGCGCCGAGCTCCTTGCCCCTAGTTAAGGAGTAGTTACATTTATAAAGTCCTAAAATTGCATTCGGCCCTTTGAAGGCAACCACGAAGCTGATGTGGCCCCTGGTGAAAATGAGTTTGACACCCCTGTGCTAAATAGATTTAAAATTCAACAACTGCTTTAACAAGTCCGACTGTGAATGTTAAGAATAGATATATTTATAAATCAGTACAAATAAAATTTCTCACTACTTGCTAATGTTTTAAGATTAGTATAATGTCCTGGCTGGTGTTGCTCAGTGGATTGAATGCTGGCCCACGAACTGAAAGGTCGCCAATTCAATTCCTGGTCAGGGCACACCTGGTCTAGGTTGTGGGCCAGGCCCCCAGTTGGGGGCACACGAAAGGCAGCTGATCAATATATCTCTTGCATATTGATGTTTCTCTCCTTCTCTTTCCCTCCCTCCTCTCTGAAAATAAATAAATAAATGTATTTTTTAAAGATTAGTATAAGACATTTCAAAACCTAGATTATTTAAAAACTTACAAAAATCTCTAAGGAAAAATTAGAAGTAAAATGACTAGGGAGAGGTTTCTGGCTAATATGGAGGCATAGGTAGGTACACTTCATACAACCAAAGGGGGGATAACAGCCAATTTAAAAACAGAAACAACCAGAACTGCCAGAAATTTGAACTGTATGGAAGTATGACAACCAAGGAGTTAAAGGAGAAACATTCATTCAGACTGGCAGGAGGGTAGGAGATGGGCAGTCTGGGTGGAGAGGATGTGTGGTGAGGAGGCAGCTGGCGAACCAGGTGGTCCCACATTCGCAGTGGATAAGAACCAGGAGGAACTATGGAAGAGCAAGGCAGGCCAAATAACCCAGGGTTCCAGCACTGAAAAAAAAAAAGCCTCATAATCTCTGGGTGTAAAAATCTGTGAGAGTTATGGTAGCAGATGAAACTCCCAGTCTCTCAGGAGAGTCTGTTGGAGGGGCCCAAGGGGTCCTAGTATGTACACGAGCCCACCTACTCCAGAATCAACACCAAGATAGCACCTGAAAGGGTGAAATTCACTTGTGGGAAGCAGGGGAAGTGACTGAAAGTGGGGCAAGAGACAAGAACACACCATTGTTCCCTCTCTGACCCCTCTCCCACATACAGCACCACAACACAGCAATGTGGGTTGCCCTGCCCTGACAAATACCTAAGTCTCCACTTGTTACGATGTAACAGGTGTGCCAAGACAAAAAAAATATGGCCCAAATGAAAGAAAGATCAAACTCCAGAAAAAAAAAACTAAGCAATGAGGAGACAGCCAACCTATCAGATTCAGAGTTCAAAACACTGGTAATCAGGATGCTCACAGAAATGATTGAGTATGGATGCAAAATAAAGGAAAAAGTGAAGGCTATGCAAAGTTAAATAAAGAAAAATATATAGAGAACCAACAGTGAGGGGAAGGAAACCGGGACTCAAATCAACAATTTGGAAAAGAAGGAAGAAATAAACATTCAATTGGAACAGAATGAAGAAACAAGAATTTAAAAAAATGAGGAGAGAATTAGGAACCTCCAGGACAACATTCAATCATAGGGGTGCCAGAAGGAGAAGAGGAAGAGCAAGAAGTTGAAAACTTATTGGAAAAAATACTGGAGAACTTCCCTAATTTGGTGAAGGAAATAGACATGCAAGTCCAGGAGGTTCAGAGTCTCCCAAACAAGTTGGATCCAAGAAGGAACACACCAAAACACACCATAATTAAATTACTAAAGATTAAAGAAAAGGAGAGAATCTGAAAAGCAGCAAGAGAAAAAGAGACAGTTATCTACAAAGGAGTTCCCATTAAGATTATCAGCTGATTTCACAGAAGAAAATTTGCAGTCAAGAAGGGACTAGAAAGAAATATTTAAAGTCATGAAAGACAAGGACCTACACCCAAAATTACTCTTTTCAGCAAAGCTATCATTTAGAATGGAAGGACAGAAAAAGTGCTTCCCAGATAAGGTCAAGTTAAAGCATCATCACTAAGCCCTTATTATATCACATGTTAAAGGGACTTATATAAGAAAAAGAATATCAAAACTATGAACAGTAAAATGACAATGAACTCACAACTATCAACAACTGAACCTAAAAAGAAAACAAACAAACTGAGCAATTAAAACAGGAACAGAATCATAGAAATGAAGATCACATGGAGGGTTAGCAGGAAGGGGGAAGGGGGAAAAGGTACAGGGAATAAGCAGCATAAATGGTAGGTACAAAATAGACAGGAGGAGGTTAAGAATAGTATAGGAAATGGAGAAGCCAAAGAACTAGTATGTACAAACCATGGACATGAACTAAGGAGGGGGAAGAATGCTGGAGGAGGGGTACCAGGTGGAGAGGGATAAAGGAGAGAAAAAAATGGGAGAACTGTAATAGCATAATCAATAAAATATACTTTAAAATAAAGTAATATTCCATTGTAAAGGAAAATAACCAATAACTTCTCTTTTCCAACACACCTATAATTATGTTTCTATAAGCCTTTACCAAGGTGTATATATATATGTTTTTACATAGTTCTAATAACAATGTTGTATTTTGCTTTAATATGAGAGGAAAAGAACCATATCCATACATAATAATTTTAATGGCTACATAATAGTTCTTCAGTTACACTAAATAATTCTTCAGTTATACCATAATCATTTATTAGTTAGATTTTTATTTTTTCCTATTGTCAACAATGTGATAAAATACAGCTTCCTCCTCCTACTTCTTAGTATTATTTCTTTAGGTATGAGGTCCAGAATGGTGTTTTTCTTGTTTATTGCCATATCCCCAGTACCTAGCAAAGTATGTTAGATACCAAATAAACATTTGTTGAATGAAAGCAATATGTAAATGAATAAGTGGGATTTACAGAAGTAGGCCTCCTAGTTCCATCTGCTTCAAATGCTTTTAAACTGAATTAGCATGGTTGAATTAATTAAAAATTGATATCATTTGAAAGAAAACTTGATGTGCATCAGATGTTAAATTTATTACCTATAGACCAGGGATTTATCATTTACCTTAAAATGTTTGAGTTACTTGCAAAGTTGACCCGTGGAAACTTATCAGCTTTAACTAATAGAAGAAGGAATTCCAAGGTTTTCATGAACTGCTTGTACTCATGTCACTGGAGAACACTATCTGTTCCCTACTTGGCTACACGTGACACTTTTGGCTACTTTTCTCAAAGTCTGTTAGTTAGTGTGTCAGTTTATATGACAAGTGAATTTGTACAACTCTTGCTTTTTCTCTGATCACTCCTTTGTCCTTGCCAGTGGTCATCCCCTGAAGATTCCCCTACTCTTCTGCTCATCCCCTTTTGCCATCACTGTCTATAGTCACCCGCCTATAATCTTGTCTTCAGCTGCTCCTCTCTGTGAAGCATGCCCAGATCTGTGCATCTAATCCTGATGACTCCATCTGTGTTTTTTCAATCTCACCCACCTTCATTTCCTTAAACCCTTATTTTCTTTTCAATCTACCCCACTCTGGCTTCTTTTCACTTGAACTACATGTGTCTTCTAGCCTGTCCAATTCTTCCTTGACCCTATTTCTTCAAATGGTCATCCCATTGCTTACTTTCCTTTCACCATCAAAGTCTTTGAAAGTACATTCTGTGTTCCTTGGCTCCAGTTCTTCCTCTATTGCTCTCTTAACTGTTTGCAAGTTGACATCTGCTCTTTACTACTGATCTTTTACTGCGGAACACTGTGTCTGATCCTCTTCCCACAGTGCCTCTCTGGTATCTCACAGTCTTGCAGCTCTCCCTTCAGAGTTCCCTCTCCACTTTTGCTTTCTTGGTCCTTGGTCCTTACTTGGTCCAAGTACTCCTTGACGTATTTTCTTCTTTTTGCTTTTTGTCTTTGGACTTCTTTTTTACTCTTTCATCCTTAAAGGTCCTCACCCACTTTCAGAGTAAATGAATATTCATTAAGTGCCTAAAATGTGCCTGGAACTGTGTCGGCCCTGGGGAGGCAGGGAGGAATGAACAAACCAGACACTCATTACCCCCTGCAGTACTTATTTCTCCTACCTCGCTGCACATGCAATTAGGAGCTAAATCCTATATGAGTACATTTTTTTTCCAAATGCCTCTGATTTGTTCCCTCTATCTCATAATCACTGAGCTCTGTTTGTTCAAGTCGTCCTCATTATCAACTTGCTTCTGCAATAGCCTAATAACTTATGTCCTTGTCTTCTCCATTCTGGTCTATCCCACATGCTATCCCAGACTAATCTTTTTAAACATGTATGTCATCCCCCTTCTCCAAAATGTTCACTGGCTCTTTCTACTGCCTACAGAAGAAACTCCAGACTCCTCAAAATGATCCTGGAGAGATCTGAAGCTTTAGATTCAGAAAGCTTGGGTTGCATTCCCAATCTACTGTTTACTCACTCTGTGACCTTGGATAGCCTTAATGCATTTTGATTCTCCCATCTACAAAAAGAGATTAATGACTAGCAATAAAGACCAAATACATGTGAAAGTGCTTTATAATTTTAAGGTATTAAAGTAAAAATAACATTTTTTTAAAACTTAGAGATAGTTACCATTGAAAATAGCCTAAGCTTCAGAGTTAAACAACAATCTAGTTTCAAATTCTAGCTTCAATACTATTATTTGTGAGACTTTGAACAAATTAGTAAACCTCTCTAAAAAGGGTTTCCTAGTTGTCAAAACACCCATTTTGTATGGTTATTAAATGATAAAGTGAACATGGAAACTATTGGCAAGGTGTGTAATTCATAATAGGTACTGATTTATTGTTTTGAGTCTAATTTACTCTTCCTGCAGCTCATCCCACTGAACCTCTTTACAAACCCTATAGACAGGGCCACTCTAGGCTACTTGATTTTTCCATATCATACCACATACTTTTGTGTTTCTTCAGCTGTATATCCTTTCCTTCTCTGTCAAAATTCCACTCAATCTTTAAGGCTCAATTAAAATGTTGAGTCCTCTCTGAAGCCCTCTGTCTCACAAGTGGTGTGTTAATCAATCAATCCTTCCTCTTCACACTCTTAGATTATATATTTATCACAGTATTTTATTTCCTTCTGGTTTATATTGTGATTCTCCCAACAGGTTGTAGGATCCTTGAAAACTAGAATAATGTTACAGTTACCTTTATTTCTCCCATACCATACTTAGGACAGTAAACACTCAGGTGATGAATCAATGTAGGAATCAGATGCTGTCTTCTCTACTGCCTATGTCACTTTCTGAAATGCCTACTGTTGTCTCAAACCCAACATGCAAGAGTAACCACCTTGCCTCTAAACTGCTCCCTTTCAGTTTTGCTGTTTATGGCACCACTCTAATCCCTAATCCGTTTCTGAGGATAAAAATCTCATAATCGTACCTGACTCCTCTGTTTCCTTGACTATCTTGGATTCAAACTATCAGTTTCTTCAATTCTTTCTGTGAAAGTTTTTGAAATCACCTTTCTTTTCAATCCCTTTATTCCATTCCTAGGAGCAATATTCATCAGTGCAATAATAATTTTTTTTACATCACTGTTTATTTAGCATGTAAATTCTGGGCTAAATACTTTGTATATTTTATGTAACTTGAGCTTTAAAATACCCTGTAAAGTAGGTATTCTCATCCATATTTTATAGAGGAAAAATCAAGCTCCAGCTTAAATACCCTGCCCAAGTTAGTTAAGTGGCAGGTTGGGCATCAAACCCAAATCTGAAGTCAAAGCCTTTGAATGAGTTGGGCTCTTTCAAGTTGTGTAAAACAAACAAACAAAAAAAATGGGAATTTTAGAAGAGTATTATGAAGATACACAGGAAGTAAATAAGCATAGGAAAATGTTTCATGGAGGACTATTGTCCATTTCAAAAGGAAAATACAGCCCTGACCTGACTGGTGTGGCTCACTGGATTGAGCACCTGCCTGTGGATCTAAGTGTTGCTGGTTCAATTCCAGTCAGGGCACATGCCTGGGCTGTAGACCAGGTCCCCACTTGGGGGCACGACGGAGGTAATGGATCTATGTTTCTCTCCCTCCTTTCCCCTCTAAAAATAAATAACATCTTTAAAAAAAAACCCAGAATACACTAACTCTAGTGATCCAGTTTTGTTGAGCTCTGACATTTTTTGAGGCCTAAAGAAAGCTTCTTACCTTTCTTCTATTGCTCGTGTTACAACTGACTTCTCTCTCTCGACCCCTCTCTTATTTCTTGGCTTCTGTTACTTCATGACTTCTGCTGCCTCATGTATTTGGCTTTTTTACTTCTCCCTCACTACTGTAAACACAAATGCTTTACTTCAATTAAGGGAATCTCCTCACTGTTCCCAGAACAATTTCTGTCTCTACAACTTTATTACTTTGAACACAAATTCATTCTTTCCATCTGTCAAAAGCCTAAATTTCAAGGCACCTTCATTACTTCTTCCCCACAGTTCCAGTGGATTCTTTAGTGATTACTGTGTGAAAAATCCTCTTGCAGACTCAAGATGAATCCATAAAATGAGTGTGAAATAAACCTTCTGAGATTTGGGGGTTGTTCCTTCTTACAACATACTCTAGACTACTGACTGCTACATTGACTTTAGGAAAGTTATTTAGCTTCTCCCAGCTTCACTTTTCTTATAAAACGGAGATTAAAACAGTATCTATTAAATAAGGTTACTGAGTATTAAATAATACTTAAGTACTTAGGTAAAAGAACATAGCCATGCTAATAAAAAAAGCAATACAAAATAGACGTTATTTGTAATTTGTATTAGCACCAACTAGCAATTGGTGTATTAGCAATGACAAATGAACATAAACACTAGTATTATTTTCTTTTTTAATGTTAAGTTTCAAATTACAAATGTTATAAATTATTGTAAATGTAGTTGAAAACCTGGGCATTCCTATTTTGAGGAATTTTTTTTTTAAGATTTTATTTATTTATTTTTTAGAGAGGGAAGGGAGGGAGAAAGAAAGAGAGAGAGAAACATCAATGTGCGGTTGCTGGGGGCCATGGTCTGCAACCCAGGCATGTGCCCTGACTGGGAATCGAACCTGCGATGCTTTGGTTCGCAGCCTACGCTCAATCCACTGAGCTACGCCAGCCAGGGCCTGAGGAATATTTTAAGATATTGTTTTATCAACAAAATGGTTTGGTTGAACTTAGCAGCATTGAAGAAGCATCTGCACTTTAGAAATTAACCCACAAGTGTACTGGAGAAAATGCTAAATGGAAAAAAAAAGTGTAATTAACCAAGGTCTCCTTGAGGTGCCACATTTAGATCTTTCTTAAATAAAATCGTTTAAAGAAAACATTTCAAACAAGCCAGTTGCTGTCCAATGTATCAGGAATAATGTATCTGATTAACTAAAGTGCCAAACTGATTTAAATGGTGCCTGGCTTACTTTTTAGAAATTGCAACACCCCACTATTCATAGACTCTTCCTCCAAATGACAATATGACAAGCTTAATTTTTTTTTTAAATGCAACTTTTGTGAAGAACTTGACACATGTTGATGTTACTAGTCACTCTGGACAGACGCAAAGCTCAGAGCTGCTTACTTTCACACTTTTCTCCCCTCTCCAGAAGCCAATGTGCAAATACACCACGAATAATGGCTAAGTTGGAACCTCTTAATATGGCTCATTGTACGCAACGCATTATTTCCACTGCACAGTAACTTGTTTCTAGTTTCCGGTTTTAGCCATTAGTAGTGACTTGGAGTTCCAAGTCACTTCTCTGCATGTTTTGTTTCCCATAAAATGAAACTGTGGAGGACCACTGAGATCTTTGATCCCAATAACGTCTACTAGGTACCATCAAAAGCTTTTCCTCCGGACTGTGCAGAACAGGCAAGGCATACGGGTTTCTGCTTTCCCCAGAGCCCAGCCTCGTTTTTCTTCAATCCCAATTACGGCTCTTTGAGGAACAGCAAAAAACTTCTTTTAACGAAATCCAGTGCTCCTTCGTCCCAGAACATCGGTGGGAGAGACAGGGTCTCGAGGCCCCAGCTGTTGAGGCGATCCGCCCACCCAAAGCACAGTCTGGTGCAACAAGCGTGTGCTCGACGTTTTCCGGTACTGGGAGGCGCGCGCTCGCCCGGCTACGGTCTCCGTACAGGTTCAGGATTGCAGGGCGCGTGCCGGGACCGCTGCAGGAGGAAGCGGAGGGCCTCGCGGTCCAGCGGTTCCCGCCGGTGCGGGTGGGGGAAGGGTGGCAGTCACGCCCGGAACTCAGTCGGTGAGGGAGGGTGGCCTGGGGGGGTGAGGCTTCCGGTAGCGCAAAGGGTGTCGGGAGAGGCTTCCCCCAAACCTTCTTCTCTGGCCGCTTGAGCGACCACCGTTGCCGCGGTTTCGGCTTCCACGATCTGCGTCCGGGCTAAACGGCTACGGCGGTCTCCAGTGCCGTTTCCCTTGTGCCTGACTCTGTCCCTATTCGTTCCCAGGCGCCCGCCCGGGTTCCAGCAGCGGCTGCGGCCATGTTGTGAGGCGGCGGCGTGGGTGTCTGAAGGATGGTTTGGCCGAAGCGGCGGCAACGGCTGCTGGCGGCGGCGGCAGCGGCGGCGGCGGCGGCAGCGGCAGCGGGGGCTCCGGCTCTGTAGAGCCAAGTCCTCTGTGTGTCCGACCGGTACAGCAGCGAGGCCCGTGTCCCTGGACGTTGCCTGTGCTCCGGCGCCGGTGGGGACCGGTTAGGCGACAGCGCCCTCCTCTCTGAGGATACACCAAGGTGGTTCCCCGGTGCTCAAATTCCTGACCACCTTGCTTTCCTTTCCGGACTTGGGCAGTGCTGTCCCCAGAATCCTCGGCCCCACGATTTTTTCCCAACCTTGCCCTAAATCTTACAAACGGGTGTTACTCGCCCTCTAGTGCCAACCCCCTACCCCGTCATTTTCGGCACTCTCTACTCACAGCGCTTCTGGGATCACGCTGAGGGCGGCCTTTTGAAAAATCTTTGTGGAGTAGTGGACCAGAACTGGGGAGTTTTTAAAAGACGGAGCGCAAGAGGTAGGAAGAGACGATGGCTTCCTCATCTGGCAACGATGATGATCTGACTATACCCAGAGCTGCTATCAATAAGATGATCAAAGAGACTCTTCCTAATGTCCGGGTGGCCAACGATGCCCGGGAGCTGGTGGTGAACTGCTGCACTGAATTCATTCATCTTATATCTTCTGAAGCCAATGAGATTTGCAACAAATCGGAAAAAAAGACCATTTCGCCAGAGCATGTCATACAAGGTAAGTGTTACGTGAGGGATTTTGTTTAAATGAGGGTCTGGAGACTGATTGCTAGTCGCTTCACCCGTGCATGTCAAAGCCTTGATGCCTGTCCCGTGATCTGTACTGGGAAATGAAATAACCACGCGGGCATGGAGGCAGCGGATGCCTTAAAAAAAATCCCTGTGTAGCATTCTCGTGGTACTTTTCATCCAGCGAGTACAAGTAAGGATTGTAAGCATTTAGGTCAGCTAACATCCCCAAAGGTAAAGTGTTAGTAGTACTCTTAATTTTCCTACAGCCAGGTAAGCCGAAGAAACAAGAATTTTGCCTGGCTAAAGTGGAATTTAGACATGACAACTGAGAAATCGCTTGCCTAAAGTGAAACGTAGACCATGACAACTGAGAAAAGAACCCAGAAGTGCTCTCTTGGAAAATTAAAATTCAGACAGGAACTTCCAGCAGGATGGGGACAGCACCCTTTCCTCACTGATCTTTTCACTAGTTTAGAGAAAAAGTTGAATTTTGAGAGCATACGAGTAAAAAAATCTTAACATGAATGTGTTCAACGTTATGAAGTTTATTAGTGTTGAAAAAAGGGTATATTTCTTGCTTTAAAAATGGTTTAATGGCCTTGGCCGGGCAGTTCAATTGTTAGAGCACCCTCCTGGATACACCAAGGTTGCGGGTTCATCCCGGGTCAGGGTATACACACAGTACAAGAATCAGCCAATGAATGTGTCAATAAGTGAGAGAAAAATAATTGATGACTTTATCTCTCTGTTTTTTTCTCTCTGTCTCTCTCTAGCTCTGCCCCCCTCCCCCATCCCTCCCTCCATCTCTCTTTCCCCTTCTCTCTCTCTCAAATCAATGAATTAAGAATGTTTTTAATAAAAATGGTTTAATGGTCCTAGTTACCAAAAGCACTCCAGTTCTATTCTGTTAAAAAAAAAAAAGGTGAATTTTCTTTTTCTCTTTTCTTTTTTTCTCTTTTTCTTTTCCTTCTATGTAGCTTCCCTTGTTCTATGGAGATGCATTTTTAAAGCTTGTATTATCAGATTGTACAAGTTTTTTTCATGGAACATTTCCGTGTTCTTTCCTGCTGCCATTACCATTAGATGTACACACTTAAGCTTTTATTGAACAGCACTTCTGAAAGTTTCAACAATTTCTCCTCTCTTAAGTTAAAAAGGATTTGGTCCCGTAATAGGGACTTGAAGACCACATTCTGATGATTTGTTTTAGGGATGGGGAGACATATCCTAGTCTTAATGTTTTGGGAAGCGCTTATATATACTCTTAAAAAAAAGTAGTTTTGTTCTGCTTGAGGTGATAACTTGTCTCTTGTAATAATCCAGTTAAAATTTTATCAATTCCTTGATTGCTTTTGAAGAAAAAGTCATGATTAATCCTTACCAGTTCGGTAGACAAGTGGATATCTGCCGATTTATTTTTATAATTTAACTTCTAAAGGGTGAATTTCCTGTTGTTCTGAAGTAGAGAACACATCTGCTCATATTGCCCATATCCAGTATTTTACTGTTAATACTGACAAAAGGATTAAATGATTCACTTTGGTCCTTAATGATGTGTGGAGGGTAGATTTAAAATACACTCTGCCGTTTTCATTTTAGTACGTAAGGAGAAAATAAATCTGTAGGAAAAAGCATATTTGGTTTTTAAGCTACTATTTTTTTTCTACTTTTTTTGGTATGCTGAATACTCTGGCAAGTAAGATGAAGGCCAATTTGTCTATTTTTTTCTCTTGTGTTTTTATTTTTACACTGTATGTGTTATTGTTGTCATCAGCCCTTCACAAGATTATCCAACACAGATAGCTATAATTTCCTTTTACAACTCATAAAAAAGAAAAAGGTTCTTCTATCAACATTGCCTTTCTAATGAAAATTGCAAAAAATTTCTAAAGGATCTGTTTAAACATTTGTTTATACCACAGAAGTGAGGATTGTTCCAAACCTAATAACACATTACAATCTGTCGTCTTGGGCAGAGTTTATTCTTTTCTAGGATATATTTAGATTTCTGATTGACATGATGGAATAAAAGTGCAGCTGTAGCAAGCAGTATGTTAAATGCCTCAACTTGGAGTATGGTAAATTCAGTTTACAGGATAAGTCAGGAAGTACCAGTGAAAACATTTCCTTTGTGTACTGAGTATGATTTATTAATTTAAAAAAATCCATGTGTTGACCTGTTACAGTCTTATAAATTTATCTTTTCCTTCCCTGTAACATTGACATTGTTTAGTGGATTAGGTACCATTTTTACCCAAAATCCTCCCCAGTAGGGGAATAGATTTCATATATTTTATAACTTCATATTAGTTTCATATTAATCATTTTAAAGATTTTTTTTTTGGTCTTGAGAGCTTAAATTTTTTTTAAAGAAATGTTGAAGCCCTAGATGGTGTGGCTTAGTGGATTGAGCGACAACCTGTGAAAGGTCATAAAAGATCACCAGTTCAATTCCTAATCAGGGCACATGCCTGGGTTGCAGGCCAAGTCCCCAGCTAGGGGGCATGCAAAAAGCAACCCATTCATGTATCTTTTGCCCATTGATTTTTCTCTCCCTCTGTTTCTCCCTCCCTTTCATTCTCTCTCAAAAAAAAAAATAGAATCTTAAAAAAAAAGAAATGTTTAATGTGTGTACGTTTTAGGTGTTTAAAGTGTGGTTTTATAGACTAACTCTGGGACGCTAGGTTAATCATGGTAGATATAACATTTTTTATACTTTCTGTCAGCACTGATTATTTGGGAATATAGGATATATCCAAGTGGAATAATAATGTTCATTTTAAAATAGTATGGGGATTTTTAAAAAAAATTTACTCATTTATTTTTAGAGAGTGGGGAAGAGAGGGAGAGAGAGACACACACGTGGATGTGAGAGAAATACAGATCAGTTGCCTCTCAGATGCCCGCAATCCAGGCATGTGCACTGACTAGGAATCAAACCCCAGACCTTTCCCCTTGCAGGATGATGATGCCCAACCAACTGAGCCACACTGATCAGGGCTGAAGTTTGGAGATTTAAGTAGTAAGTTTAATGGGCTAGACTTTGCTTCACAACATTTCACTTGTTCACTTGCTACTTTGCTTTATCTTGTCAGAGCAAATTAAGCATTTGAATCGGTTATGTAAAATTCAAGTTAAAACAAGTAATTTTGTTGCCAGTAAATCTGTGAAATACTATAACTATAAAGTTAAATTAAAAAATAAATTTCTGAATATCTTGCTTATTTCGAGTTTAAGAAAATAGACTTCATAGTGATGATCACAGATATACAAATAGCAAGAGTTCTAAAGTGTTCCATTTATTCCATTGCTGGTTTCAATGAACATATTTTCTTCAATGAATTTTAAGGTGTTCTGTTACATTATGGAAAGAATTGACATTGAGAGTGAAGAGCTGCAAGTTCTGTAACTGGAAAGTCTTTCACCTTAGGCATATCTGCTAAATGTTTCCCCATTTGTATATAAATAATACTTAATGGTTTCAGGTATAACTTGCAATTTACTGAGAATCAGTCAGGATTGAGAACCTTACAGGAAATATGTTACAATAATTAATAATTTTGTCAAAAGATTTTATTTGTTTACCTTTAGAGAAAGGGGAAGGGAGGGAGAGAGGGAGAGAAACATCAGTGTGTAAGACATATCAGGTGCCCCCAACTGGGAACCTGGCCCACAACCCAGGCATGTGCCCCAACTGGGAATTGAACCCACAGTTGAACTGGCAACCCTTCAGTTCACAGGCCAGCAATCAGTCCACTGAAACACACCAACCAGGGGATAAATAATAATTTAAAAATTCATATAGTGTTTCTGATTAAAATACAAAGCTGAAAGTCTGTTATATTTAACCTTAAAGTGTAAGCAGGAGTATTTTAAGTGGTATTATTTTCTTTCTGCACATTTAACTTCTTGGTACATTTTTTTTCACATTTATGAGAATAGTAATTGAAAGTAGTGAAAGTTTGAAAAAGTCTTTGAGAATTGCTTCTTCAGCAATTGAGTTGCTCCAAGCTATCTATGTTGAGTCCCTTTTTAAAAATTCTAGTCCCTCTCATACTGATATTTTTGTAAAATACAATAAAAATTGATCACTAGAAAAGTAAGAAAAAAGGTATAAATAAACGTTTATATTTTCCATTGTTACATTCAATAGACATAAAATTACTCTGTCAAATTGCTATATACAGGTTTTTTTCCCCTTTATTGAGATATAAATGACATATAACATTGTGTAAGTTTAGGTTGTATAATGTAATGATTATATATTCTTAGGTTGTATAATGTATAATGCGAAATGATTACCACAATAAGGCTGGTTAACACATCCATCACTCATATAGTTGTAGATTTGCTGTGAAGTTTCTTAAATGCTTACTTTGATTTTCCATACTTATCACAGAACATTACAAGCAATTCTGGTGTAAGTCTATGGACTACACTTTAAATAACTTTGCTGTAGCTTAAACCACAGTCTGTTTTGGAAAGTGGATGTGCAGTAGTTTTGAAATCAGAGGATCTGAGTGATTGCAGAGTTGTGATAATAATGAGAATGAGAATGATACTGTATTGCTTAAATAATCATCCATACTGATATTTTTTCCTGAGAGACACATGTAATTCACACTGTACAGTTTATCACATAATCAGTACTTTTTCAAGTTAGGATTTTACTATTTTTCTTAAAATTGATACATCTTTTGTTTTTCTTCTGCTACTTAACAATTGCTTTTGGATACAACTATGTACTTGGCACTGTGCTAGGTGCAGCTAAGGGTGTAAAGATGAGTGATATTTGATTCTGGCTCTGCTATCTGTCTCTCATTGTCCCAAATTTCCAGGAGTAGTGATGCCATAGAGGACATGGTTCTTAAGGGTCTTCAGAAACCTTGCCAGGCTAATAAGCCGAAAAGTCACTTTGGCCTACATCCTTTTAATGTTTGTTTTAAAGATTTTATTTATCTACTTTTGGAGCAAGGGGAAGGGAGGGGGAAAGAGAGGGAGAGAAACATCGGTCTGTGACAGATACATCTATCTGTTGCCTCTTGCATACCTGCAGTGGGGGTCTGGCCTTCAACCCAGACATGTGTCTTGACTGGGAATCGAACCAGTGACCTTTGGGTTCATGGTCCGGTGCTCAATCCACTGAGCCACACCATCCAAGGCCCTTTTAACGTGTTTTGAGTGAACTATATCACACCCCTCCCTTTCCAACATACAAACAACTAAAATTGAGAAATTACAGAATGTTATTTTATATTTTTTAATGAAAAATGCATTATTATTTGAAGTATAAAGTTCATAAACCAAATTCTTGTTGTAACAAAATCTTTCAGGATTACATCATTTTTGCACAATAAGGTAAGCCTGTATTACAGTTATTATTGCTGGTAGAAGTTGGTTTTTTTTTCCCCTAAGTGGGTATCTTGTTAACATCTCTCTTTCAAATTGAAAGGAATGCTAAGTAATTTTTCCCATAATATACCATATATTCTTGTGGGTATAGTTTTAAGATAAATGGCAGAGGGTAGCAGCCAGACCTCTGAGGAACAAGTAATGTATGTGTGTGTTTTATCCACAAATTTTTTAAAAATTGTTTTTCTTTTTTGGCTTTTACTCTGAGGTCCTTAGAGCCAGAGCCATTAACAATTCATAAAATTTTTTTGTACATATTAGGAAAAAGGCACTCCTTCCTTAAAAACCTTGACTACCATCTGCCAGAAAAAGCACATATTTTAACATACAAATTATAACATATTGTAAGCATACAAATCTATGATGTTTACAGTATGAATGGGCTTCCTTAGATACGGTACTCTTGTGCATTGAATAATCTGCATAAAAATAAACAGTGACCTTAAAAACCATTTCCTTTATCCTTTAAGATTCTCCTTTGTGTAAAATGGGAATGGTTACTATTACATGATAAGAAATGATGTAATATATCTCCCTGTTTAGAAGTTACTATATCCAGTTATTAATATGTTAGCCAAAGTGTATTTAAAATTTGGATTAAAGTCAATTCAGTTTTTTAAATTAAATTTATGGCTGTTCCTGTTAAATCATTTTATTAAGAATACAGTACTTGTGTATAGCAGGTCATTGCATAATATTAAATATTAACCTTGGATTTACTTGCATATTTTTTTGAAAGCAGTGCTCTTAACCTTAGATGTTTTTAAAGGTGAGTTTTTAATTTTTATTAAAAAACATCCTCTATGGTTAAAGGTAGTTTGGAATGAATTTTTAAAAATATTTAGTCTAGTAATTCATAACATTTCAAAGAGGGGTCTGTCCATTGTGTTCATTTTGTAAATTTAGTATTTTTTTTAAATATACTTGTTAACATGAATTTAGGTATATAATGCATAACTATATATGTACTTAGGTCCTGTATCCTTATTAGGATACTCTTTCAAATGTAAGGGAAAAATAAATATGAATAATACATAGTCTAAGTCAGTTAAGCTACTCCTATGTACTAGACACTGTATTAAATGCCTTAAATTAATTACTTATTGGTTCCTGTAACCCTAGAACTAATACAAATATAATAATGAATATTTTATTTTGTTCCTTCTGTGGGCTATTCTGTGTTATAAGCTCTTTATTTATATTAATTTATTCTTCACAGCAACCTGATCTGTTGAGATACAGGTACTGTTATTCCTATTTTACAGGCAAAGGTGAAGGAACTTTTGTAGGGTCACACAGCTAATATGAGGTAGAGCTGGGGGCCTGGCAGCCTGCTGGACTGTATGCTTAACAGTCGCTACACTGTTTCTGGTTATAGGAAGATACTATGGAATAAATGCTGTTCTCATTTTAGAGATGGAAAACTGAAACTTAGAGATGTTAAGCAACATAACCAAGGTCCTACAGTACAAATGCAGTGACAATGAAGCTTGAAATTCTACATCTATCTGATTTTAAAAAGGGGAAATTACTTCTCTCTAGGAGGATCAAGCAAGCTTAATTTGAAGATGGAGTTTGATCTGGGCCTTGAATGCATTACTGTCAGCATGAATGTGGGAAACTGGTGCCTGCTGGAAAACACTGAGCAGGCAGATTTAGTAGAAGTATGCAGGGATTTAATAATGGCAGACATAAAGCTGGAAAGGTTGGTGGGCTAGATCCTGGGGGACTTTGGTAGAGGGCTAAGGAAGTAAGATTTTCTGTAGAATGTGGCAGGAAATCCTAAACCACTCACTTGGTTTATTTTGGTATTGTCTCCAGTCAATATTTTTGAAAATACACTATAATTCTTGTGCGTTTAAAAAAGAAAAAAAAAAATTGCATCTAGCAATAACACTTAAAAAATAGTCAGTCTGTTAATTCAAGTGAAAAAATGCAGGCTTCCTGACCCTCACTTAATTTCCCACTATACCCCAACCTCTTTCAGGCCAAGAATTATACAGTGGTTAATTTGATATACAGAATCAGAATAATGCATTACTGAAGTTTTCTGGGTGGCAAGGTGGGGTCAGTGGGTTAACTTCATTAAAATTAAAATAATAGTACTCTGCTTTATGGCATCGGATTATTTCTAAAGAAGATCAACCTAGTTTAACATTTGAAGTAAAGTTGAAATCAATAATGTCTTTTTTTAAAAGATTTTATTTATTTATTTATTTTTAGAGAGAGAGGAAGGGAGGGAGAAAGAGAGGGAGAGAAACATCGATGTGCCAGAGACACATTGATAGGTTGCCTCTTGCCTACCTCCAACTGGGGACCTGGCCTGCAACCCTAGCCTGCATGTACCCTTACTAGGAATTGAACCAACAACCTTTTGGTTCACAGGCTGGCACTGAGTCCACACCAGCCACACAAGCCAGGGCTGTAATGTCTTAAAAACCGCAGCTTACAATGGGAATGTGGGTTTGTAAAGGTATATTTGGTATTCTCCCTGAAGAACAAATCCCTGAAGTTAGAATTTAGGGCATCTTTGCTGAGTGCAGTCTGGTTCATCATAATTGTTAAAAGATGACAAGAACTGATTAAGTTCACTTACTGCGTTTTTCACTAACTCTATTTCATCATTGGCTCAGAAAACAAAAATATGCCTTTAGGATCTTAGTTCAACATATGGGACTATACAATGTAATTTTAAATACCATGAGCCAAAAGGAAATTTTATGCCTTGTTTTTCTCAATTATATAAAGCATTTAAAGAGTGAATTTTCTTGTAAAACTTTTTTTTAAATACAAAAGAATTTTTTATTAACCTGTCTTCAATCCTTGTAATTGTCCTTTATCCCAGTTTTTCTGCCACAACACTTGAAATGTTTTAATAGTGTTTCCTGTTAAGTTTTATTTTTCAAGAGAAACTTGTTGGCTGAATATAAGTGCTGAATTTCGTAAGTTATTTCCACCAGTATTTCTTAACTTGGCAGTCTGAATGTCTTTGCTAAAAATAGTTTCTGTTGGTATATTGGACAAAAGAACTTACCTATTCTTTCATCCTATCCTCTTGAAATTTAGAACATGTGTTACCAAAGCCTACTTTTTCTAAGCCAAAAGGCACAATATGTGTTATTAACAAATATGTTCCAAATATTTGCTTTCTTTCTGTTCTTTGAGAATGTGATTGACTTAATTATGTTTGATTTACTATGAGTGGCATAGGAAAAGTGTTTTCTTACTAAAATTACATGTTCTTACATTGGACTTTTTTTCCCTCACAGGAAGTGGAAGCTTTGGTTTTTTTTTAAATTAGCCAGAAAGAAAGGGAAAATGAAGGGAGGCTCGTGACTTGAAATGTTTCTTAAGTTTTAACTAATTTCCAATCTCATATTAAGAATGTTAATAAAATATTTTGTCATAGCCATCCTGATAATTGCTATGCAACTAAAAAATAGGTAAAAGTATTAGAAAACAACAATCTCCTAAAAAAAAGCCACAAAAAACTTAAAATGCCATATTTAGAGGATGAGTTATGTTCTATCATTCTTTCATGTTTTCGTATTTTCATTTCCCTAGCACTAGAAAGTTTGGGCTTTGGCTCTTATATTAGTGAAGTAAAAGAAGTTTTACAAGAATGCAAGACTGTAGCGTTAAAAAGAAGAAAGGCCAGTTCTCGTTTGGAAAACCTTGGCATTCCTGAAGAAGAGTTATTGAGGCAACAACAGGAATTATTTGCAAAAGTAAGTGATGCATTTTAAATTATTTTCATCTGAATCTTACCCTGTTTGCTAATAGAAAAAAGACTGGTTTCTTAAATGATTTCCTAAATCAACATACCCCAGATTCTTTTTCTGTGGTTGATTATTTGATCACAGTCTGGTGTTTAGAGATGGCCAGTTTGACTCTATTAGGACAGTTACTTACTTCATGTAAAGTAAACATTTGTAGCAACTTGTTTTCTAAGGAGAGTGACTCTAAATAACTACTGAGATTTTACTTTTTTTTCCAGACAGAATGATTATTTACAAGAATGAAAAGTAAACCTAAATATTCTTAAGATTTAAAATGGTGGGTTGGTAATAGTATAGGAAATGGAGAAGCCTAAGAACTCATATGTACGACACATGAACTAAGGGCGGGGGAGAATGCCGTTGGGAGGTGAGGTGCAGGGCAGAGGGGAATAAAAGGGAGGAAAATGGGACAACTGTAATAGCATAATCAGTAAATACTTTAAAAAAGAAAATGATAGGTTGGTGAGAAAATACTTTGTCAAAATTTATGATGAGTGCCATATAAGGAAAATCTGATTACCATCTACTTTACATCTACCATGTACTTAAATTAAATCTTTAATACACCTTTAAAACACTCTAATCTTAAAATATTTTTGAAGGGCCAGTGGAGCAGACAAAGGGAGAACACTTTTTCTTACTTTGTATAGTTCTCTCAAGGATTAGTATCCAAGTACTGATATTCCCTCTATTTAAACAACAACAACAACAACCAAAAAAAAAAAAAAAACAGGGAAGAAAGTGAGGCTGTTTTTCCCCCCTACTAAGATCTGGCCTCTCATTTGAAATTGAAAGACAGTTTTGGGTTGAATAGAAATAAGATTTCCTACCAATTACTGTAAGTTACTATTAGAACTGAGAAGCGTCATTTTAGGTAATTTATTCCAGATTAGCACGGTAATAAGAAAATAAAAGCTTACTAACATTATTGAGTTCTAACCATGTGCTAATTATGTTACCAAGTAATTTAACTATTATTTTATTTAATCCTCACAACAAGCAATGAGATAACCTATGAATGTACATGGTAAAGTCTCTGAGTCTTTGGGGCAGTTGTGAACACATGCAAACAGTGTTATAACCCATATGAATAAAAAGTAGCAAAGAAGGAGCAGTGATTTTTTTAAAACCCTTAATGAGTATCACTTATTGATTCTTTACTATTGCAAATCACTTAGAGGGTACTAAATTAAATATTTAATGAAAGGAAAAAGATGCTCTGTTAGATACTTAACATATTTGCAGAGGGTTGTTTTTTTTTAATCCTCACCCAAAGATATGATTGTTTGTTTATTTTGTTTTTCAGAGAGAGAGGAAGGTAGCAGGAAGAGGGGGATGGGGGAAGGAAAGAGACAGACAGACAGAGAAACAGACAGACAGACATCAATTGGTTGCCTCCTGTATGTGCCCCGACTGGGGATTGAACCTACAACGTTTTGGTGTACTCAGGACAACACTCCAGCTGAGCCACCTGGTCAGGGCACTTTGTAGAGTTTTTATGTATAATATAAATTTTATTATATCCATTTATACATTAAGAAATAGACTCAGAGATGGAGCAACTTGCATGATATCATTCATTCGTTTTACAGATATTTATACTAAAGTCCTCACCATTTACCAGACATAGTGCTAAGTGCAAGGCTTACAGCGTCATACAAAAGAGACATAGTTCCTGCCATTACAGAGCTTAGTTTACTAGGAAGGATTGAGTTAAACAAATAAAATGAGGAAGTTCATACAGTTAGAAAGTGTTAAAAGTCTTGATTCAAACTCATATTTTCTGACTCTAAAACCTGTGCTCTTTCTATAGTACCATGATGATGCTCTAGCTACCATTTTATCTACTTAATTTATTTTCAAATTTTTAAGTGGATCATGCTTTATCCTTTCCAGGGCAAAAAGATGAATGAAAGAAATAATTGACTGCCTGACAAATTTATCTTTACTCTCTCTCCTTGTCATCTGCTTTTTAGTTCCCCCTCCTTGTGACCCTTTTTTCTTACCCTGATCTATATGTGAAGATTCTTTGGTCTAGTGAAGAAAATTAGCAGAGGTAAAATTTTAGCAGCTGCCTCGTACTTCTTCCCTAGAGCACAAAGTACTTAAGTCCTAAATCTGGAAGGAACTAACAAGTAAATACTGCATCTTTTCATCGCTTTTATTTCATGTTTTCTTTTAGACTATTTTAAATACATAATAGTAGCCTTATTTGAGGCTGTCTTTCACTGCTAACAGCAATTATTTGGAAAGGGGGAAACATTAAAAATCAAGATAGAAGTTAACTATAAATTATAAATGAGCCATTTTAGTATGTGAAAGTGGGAATCTTAAAAGAATAAAAACTTCCAGAAGACATGAATTAGGAAGTATATACCTACTTACCTCTGTCACTCCCATTTCAGAAAGAAAATACTTGGGATGGACTGGGTAAGAGGCAGGAGGGAAAAAGGAAATTGGAATGAATACTATTGAAAACTTTAATTTGTGGAAATGAATATAAATAAAATTTATCAGTCAACAATGATTTTGAGGGCATAGGAATGCTTTCATGTTTGAAAAAAGCATGAAAAAAGTATGAAAATGATATGGGGCCATGGTACCTAAAAGTCAGTTAAATTTAAATATAACCAGCACGTGCCTTTGCAGATCATTGAATAAACTGCGAGATTATGCACCTTTGCAATAAAACCTATGGAGAGACTTGGTATTATTTGAGTTTTTTCTGTGCTACAAAATTATATATATTTAAAATTGATTAGGCCACAAAATAGGTATTCTTAAGTTGATAAAGTCGTATATTTATTTTGCCCTACAGTTTTCTTATGAACTCTTAAAATGTTTTTTGTGAAGCACTCTTAGTCTATTTTGAGCTCTGGGCATGCCTGTCATAAAAGTAAATATGCCTGTGTGTTAGAATAACTCTTTTCCATATTTCTTCATAAAAATGGGAAAAGTAGTTATTAGAGACAATGTGTGGTTTGTAATTTCCTAAACAAAAGAAGTTTTTCTGGGGGAGGTATAATACAGGTACACTAACAACTGTAATATGAGGCTAACTACTTTCATGAGGAAGATATAAAAAGAACCCAAGTACGAGACGTCATATTCAATTTTGATGGTTATGGGTGTGTGCCAGTTACTAAGCCATTGCCTCAGCCTGAAACCCACCTTTCTAAGCTCCAGTTGGTGACAGGGTCCAGTACTCCTCACACCGCATTTCCTCCTCTCCATCTGACTACTGTTAGACTCTACTGCCAGTAGCGGGGCTCTGGAGGGAGATTGCCAGGCTGGAGGAGGAAGGCAGCACTTGGACTTCTTTCTTTTACTTCATGTTAATTTTGAGTTCCTTTGAGCAAGCTAGCAATCCTGGCTGCATCAGTTTTTTCCTGCAGCAGGAGTTGAACCTAGTTTACAGTTTCTCTAATACACACAGAAGCAGCCTGAACATTCATCTTCTTCTTTAAGGATGTAGAGAAACTCCTTAAGAGCCCCAAACTTTGGGGCTCTCCTCCAAGCTCAGAGATTCTAGTATCAGTCAATCTATGCCCCCTTTTCAGAGGTTGATTTTAGTTCCATGGGTTGCTCCTCTAAGCTCCTCAGCTTTAAGAATTCCAGGCTTTTCCCTTGTCCCTCTGTTTGAGGGTTGGTGGCTGCTCTCTGTAGTTGCCACCTGCATGATACATTTGTGTTTTTTTCTTGCCTTTTCACTTACCTAGTTAACAACTTTATACTTGGTTAACAAATGTTATATTTTTTCTGTTTTCCTACCTAGTGTTACTTCTACCTCCTGATTAGACTACTCGAATGTTACTGGGAGGAATCAGGAAAAAACTTAATGGAAAAATAATATTTTGGTTTGATCTGAAGAAAATGGAATTTTAGTAAGTGAAAATCAGGAAATTTCAAATAAAATTAATATCAGCATGAGTAAAGGTAGCAAAAATGTGAGGGTTGGTGTATGTTTGGGAAACATTTTATGTTCTAGATTTTTTTTTTTAAGTACAAGGTACATGGTACAAAAAAAGATTAGAGTAGGCAGTAATTTGGAGTACCTTGAACTACAGGCTGAGAAATTTAGACTTAAATGGTAATAATTACCAGTAAGTGATTTTTAAAAGTACCATATTTTTTGGACCATAAGACGCACCTAGGTTTTATTTATTTTGTTTTTCCTTGTTAAATATTTTATTTATTTATTTTTAGAAAGAGGGGAAGGGAAGGAGAAAGGGAGAGAAACATCAATGTGCGGTTGTTGAGGGCCACCCTGCCTGGTCTCAAGAAGCTGTGATCCCCTGTGATTTGGGCTGAGTGAGAGACCTCCAGACCAGGAGCCACTAAGGAGACAAAACTTATTCCCCTGGCATGAACGCTACCTGTTCTGTGCCTGGCCTTTAAATGCTTGATCAGTTTACCAATGACGGGTAAGACTCCTTAATCAACGGGTGACCTAAGACAGGTACTGACCACATAAAGGCCTGTGGAATAAGACTCATGAGGCTGTGGGAATGAAGGGGCTGTGGAAAGGAAGAGGTGATCGACATCAGCCCCTGCCCCCTCTTAGCCTGAGTCTTTGTACTTAGATATGAGAAATCCAAGTCTCCTTGCTGCCTCTGTCTCCTGCCCTTCTCAGGGCTAAGCAAATAGCCAAAGGGGCAGCTCAGACAGGAGATGGCGGACCCCCAGGGTAATCAGGCCTGAAACATAGAATATGCAAGATCCTGTGAGATCTGTTTGCTGGAGGATGTTACTAACTTATAGAATTTGAAGGCACAGACAGGAAACCAAAACTAGGCCTTTGAACCATGTAGTCCTTTCATATGATAAAACTCCAACCTCTGCCTGGAATCACAACAGGGCCTCTGTTAGCATCTTTGTAAGTGACCTGTGCCCTTTGATCCCTTCTGCCAGACTGTGAATCCACAAACTGAGTCTTTCTCAATAAAAACCCACTGGGACAAAGGAACAGCGCTCTCTCCAGTAGAGGATGTAGCCATGTTCTCTGTATCCCCACAGATTCATGGTAGATTCTGTGTATTACGCGTGTTTAATGAACATCCATAGCTGAGATGAATACCGCGGGATGGCCGGGACGGTAATTCTTTCACATGCGGTTGCCTCTCCCATGCCCTCCACTGGGGGCCTGTTCTGGCCTGCAACCCAGGCATGTGCCCTGACTAGAAATCGAACAGGTGATCCTTGGTTTGCAGGCTGTTATTCAGTCCACTGAGCCACACCAGCCAGGGCAAGACATACCTAGGTTTTAGAGGAGGAAAATAGGAAAAAAATTTTGAAGCAAAAAAATGTGGTAAAATATTAAATAACATAAATAACATAATAGTTCACCAATATAAGTATAAACAGAGCTCAACAGCAGCATTAACAACCATATTCCTCCCAAATTTGGGGAGGGGTACATCTTATAGTCCGAAAAATGCGGTATAATAATGATCTGATTAGAATTCTCCTCTAAGAATATTTGGATAATAAATTCATGACAGATTATTAAGAAAAGTTAGGTGTGTAGAGCTTATGCTGTGCATCATGGTTTTTTCATGAATCGTTCACTCAGAAAATACTGGGGGCCTATGTATTGGGAATCCAATAATGAATATGAAAACAGTTTCTGTTCTCAAGTCTAGTGGAGAAAAAAGATATATACTTAGGTAATTAGAGAACAAACTATGGAAATGTGTAGAGAATTATGGCATATGGGAAATAGAGCAAGAAAGCCTAACTGATTTGTGTTTTAATTAATGACTAGGAATCAGTCATGCATAAAGGAGGGTATGATCCTGGCCTAAGGAACAATTGTGATGAAAGTCAGAGAGGGAGAAACAGCATTGTTGTGATAGCTTTTAATGGGAAATTATATGATCTTTTCAAGAACATTTATTTTTTCCCTTCATGGGGGTTTTCTGCTAATGGATGAAAATAAATTGGGAAGAGTCTCAGCTGTTGTTAACAGTGCATGTAAATTGAGAAGGAATATTATCTGTTGCCACAGTGCATGTACTGCATATGTATGCATCTTGGTTTCTAAACTCCTGTGGCTTTTATAGAGTAGGGTTGTCAAATTCATTTTCACCATGGGCCACGTCAGCCTCACGGTTGCCTTCAAAGGGCCGAATTGTAATTTCAACTCCTTAACAGTTAAGGAGTAGTTATATTTATACAGTCCTAAAGTTATTTTAGCCCTTTGAAGGCAACTGTGAGGCTGATGTGACCCCTGGTGAAAATGAGTTTGACACCCCTGTTTGTTATAGAGGATAGATATATCAAATGAATGGATTTTAACTATCCCATTTAAATTCAGTACTCGGTCAGTATCTTTTCACTAATGTGTATATGGGAACATATGTGAGAGTTGTGCACATTCATGTATTTAGAAAGGAAGGAGACAGAAAAAGAGAGATGTATGTTTACAAAGATGTATATACCACTAGCTGTGATAGAAACTCAAAAGAAATATCAAGATAGCTATTGCATTTATGTATTGTATTTTTCCCTAAGAGTTAGAGGTACTGTACTAGAGAGCTTCAAAACTTTCAAAACAATTGTGGATTGAAAAGTGTTTACATCAAAATCATAAGTTGAGAGGACAGAATAATCAAGTGAAACAAAAGGAAGAGAGAAACACAGGTAAAGAAACCAAAGAGAGAACATTGTGATTTTTCTGTCAACTTTTTCAGCCTCTTCAGTTAAACCACAGGTCATAAATTATGTGACAAAAGGGGGACTATCTATAAGAGAATCAGTCTCATAGAGTTCCTCCTGTTCTGCAGATGTACAGTATTGTACAGGATAGGGCAAAAGTAGGTTTGCAGTTCATATGGAAAATAATATCATAATTAATAAGTAATACAATAATAAACTCAGTTTTGTGTACTCACAACTATAAACCTTTTGGGCTACCCAAAAAATAGTACTTGGGAAATATCCAGATTTGATGACTCAGTCTGCAATTGACTTAATCTGCATTTAAGCAAAGTGTGTATGTTGTAGGCTTTTAAAAAATTGTTTGTTTTTATGTTTTTGGTGTTTAGGCCAGACAGCAACAAGCAGAACTGGCCCAGCAAGAGTGGCTTCAAATGCAGCTGGCTGCCCAACAAGCACAGCTTGCTGCTGCCTCAGCCAGTGCATCTAACCAGGCAGGATCTTCTCAGGATGAAGAAGATGATGATGATATCTGAAATTCACCAGCTGAGGTTCTGTTTCCTCTATAAATGTTTCTCTCTACACAAGAAAACAGTGAAAGAAATGCTTACCTGTAATTTTGTATGCATCTTGGTGGACTCACCACTGGTATTCTAGGGATGTCTGCTGTTAACTTTCATCTATTGTGTGCTCTTCATGTAAAAACTGTCTCTTTGAGCTGTTGAAAATTTAGGCTCAATATAATATCAATTTTGAATTTTTAATGGTGTTTATGAGATTTTAGATAGCAGTGAGTCCTTTATTGATCAGTAAACAGTGTTAAAGGAAACTTCAAGTTTATAAAAATATAGTGAAATTTATACAGAAATTCTAAATCTGCATTTTTCATTTCCTCTGCCCTTTTAACTAAACTAAAAATTGGGAATTTTAAATTTTTGGGTTGGGGGTGCTGTGCAATGCAGTAGACATTAGATCAGATTGGTGAAAAAAAAAGACTTCAGTTCTGTAATAGCTGATTTTTTTGTCTTTTAAAATGAGTATATCTACAGGCCATATATATACACACGCATGCATACATATGTGTGTATGCATGTGTGTGTATATGCAGCAACACATACACACTCAGATAAATATACTTGTTTGAAAAAATTTCAAAATGACATTCAGAAACTAGGAAGGGATATGTTCTATACTAGTTGTATAAATTTGGTGGGATATATTTTCAATTTTGTTTTTGTTTTATGTAGAGATAAAAACTGTTTTATTATGGCTTAATTCATCTTGAGCTAAACTATCACATTTCAAAGACTGTCCAGTTTTGAGGACTGTCATGATTCTTACTATTTCACTCCAATAATTGTCAATAGTATTACTTGCTTAGTCTATTCATGTTTATTGGAACTCGTGAAACAATTGCCTAGGTTCCATCAGTTTAACTGAGGTTAATGAATATTCAAACCTTTGCCAGGGGAAAGGAATGGAAGTAAATGAGCATGCTTGCTATAAAAGAGGGATTTTTTTGTAATTTAACTTATAGTTTACTTATTGTTTGTTTTTAGCATTACTCTTACATTTTCTTGACTAGATGTCCTACAGTGTCAATGCTTCCTTTGAAATGGCATCATTGTCTCCATCATAGAGCGATAGCTTTAAAAAAATGATTTGTTTTGTTTTAAAAGGCATGTAATAACTAATCATAAAAAGTAGTTTATGAAACATAAAAAGTAGTTTCAACCTGCTCATTAAAAGGGAGGAAGCTTTAATTTGGTTCTAATAAAGTATGGTAGTGATTTTTATAGGAATCCAATGTGTTGAAGAAATGGCATCTTGTTTGTATTTTGGAAACAGAATGGAAAAGCCACTTAAGATAGTATGATATAATCTGAATTTCTTTGTCAGTTGCCAAATCATTTAAATTTCTATATTCACCAAGCCCAAGGATAGTTTGTGGCTGCCAGGATTCCAATTTTAATTGGAGAGCTAAGTAAGTAAAGTTTACAAGTATTAGATTTCTTAATAATCATATTTTGCAGTTTTAGAAAAAGTGAAATATTGTTATACAGTTATTAAATACTGTTTCCCCATACCAGAAAAAGGTTAATTTTGCTGAATGTTTTTAAGTTGAAGTTAATATTCTATCTGTGAAGTGTTTTGGACAAGATAGAAGGGATCTTTTTTTTTTTTAAAGTTTAAGTACCAAAGGTAGTCTAGTGCGAGAAACAATAAGTTAATGAGTATTGGCTTTTCTAATTTGTACTGTAACATCCTTATACTTGCTATTTTAAGTATATCTGTTTCTTAAGTAAACAACCTAGATATTTTTCCATACCTTTTTTTTCTGATGCAGAGTTCAGGTTAATTAATATTTTACTGCATCTGATAATGTATTATATGTTTGAAGCCTAGTGACTTTGCATTTGGACATTCTTGTGATTTCATATGCTGTATTCTTCAAGCAATAAAATTCTGATGTGTTTTATAAATTGTTTTTATATTTAATGATTTATATAGATTAATGGCAGGTTTCTGTTACTAACATTTTTGCTAGTTTCAAGAATCTTAGGCCCAAAAGACATTTTGATCATTTGCTATGTAGTACCTGACTTTCTCCTTTGTTTACTGTTATTTTAGAAAATGGGGTTTTACTTGTATTTTGGTAATTTACACTCCTAGGGTCCAGGTATAACAAAGCTAATTAAGCAAATGTTTTACTGTTAGCTTGTTTTTTTTAGCATTTAAAGTCACTAACTTGTCTGTTGGTATTTTTAATCATTTAGAGAGTGAAACAGATCTTTAGCATTCTTGAGAAATAAAGTTATTTTTCAGTGAGTGTTTTTCCCACCTTTTTGGATATATATCTATCTTTTTTAGCAGACTGTCAGATTGTTAAGTGTTGAAAAGGCTCCAATTTTAAAACTGCATATACCATACACATAGAAGAATACACATATATGGGTTTTCACAAATTTAGCGTACTCACATTGCCAGCCCTCAGACCAACACAAAGAGCATTATGAGCATCCCAGAAAGCCTTCCTTTTGCCCCTGTCTTAATATTGTCTTCTTCTTCCTCCCCAGGAGTGACTATATTCAGACTAATAAAACCATGGAGTAGATTCGTCTATCTTTTAATTAATGTAGATGCAATCATACATAATATACTACTTTTTTTGTATTGTGTTTGTGAGTGTACTGATTTTCTGATGCCACTGGAACAGATTACCACAAACTTAATAACTTAAAACAACACTGATTTATTTTCTTGCAGTCCTGGAGATGAAAAGTCCAAGTCAGTTTCTTTAGGCCAAAGTCAACATATAAGCACAGTTGGTTCCTGAATCTGGAGGTTGTAGAGTGGAAAATCTGTTTTCTTGCCTTTTTTCAGCTTCCAGTGACTACGTGTCTTCTTGACTTATGGCCCCTCCTTCCATGTTCAAAGCCTCTGCTTTGTCACATCATCTTCTCTCCTTCTAGAGTCAAATCTTCCTCTGACTCCACATTTAGGGCCCACCTCTCTAATCCAGTATAATCTCCTCATTTCAAGATCCTTAATTTAAATCCCATCTGCAAAGTCTTCTTTTCCATATAAGGTAACATCCACGGGTTCCAGGAATTAGGTTGTGGGTATATTTAGAGGGCATTATTCAACTTCCAGAGATTTATTTATACTGTTGCATATATTTGCAGTTCATTCATTCTAATTGCTGAATAGTATTCTATCAATTTACCTGTTGGTTTTTTTTATGTCCAGAGTTTATTCATTCTACCATTGATGGGCACTTGAAAAATTTCTGGTTCTGAACTATTATGAATAATGCTGTGAATAACATTCTTATATAAGTCTTTTGGTGAGTGTATATATGCATTTCTGTTGATATGTACTGGGAGTGGAATTACTGGGGTATGGAATGTGCATGTATTCAGTTTTAGTATCTACTTGTCAGTTTTCCAAAATGTTTGTAAGAAGGCACCATTTTAATATGTACCATAATAATTAATTTCTAATGGTCTCATGGCCTTAAGAATGTTAAATTATACCAAATGCGTTATACTTGCTACGGCAGGTTTGTTCTTATTTAATACATACAAGAGGAAAATAAAAGTGAAAGTATTTGTTCTGGTTAGTGATATAGTAGTGTTATGTTCATATTAGGTTATTGTTCCTCAGAAGAAACACAAGTTTTAGATAATCATATATAGTATGTTGAGTTTATAAGTAGTACGCTTAGTTGTGGAAAATTCATGATATAAAGTTTTAAGTGAATTATAATGTTTTTGTTAAAACCTTATTTAGATACAAAGATAAATCTGAGTATCCAAAATGGCCTCCTTGAAGAATTATCCAATTCAGATAGCATGGCATTGGCTTCCACTGGCTTCACGTGGATTTTTTTGGTCTGTTTGTTTTCTTCTCTGTCCCCAACAGCTCGGCCTCCTCAGTGCGTCACCTTGCCCCATGGCATAGAGAATCATGGGTAGGATTGGCGGGGGTGCAGAGGATGGCAGCATAAATAGCCGCCTCTTGCCTAACCCCATTTGTCATCAAAGCATCAACACTGAGCCTCACCCTATTTCCTCAAAAGACCTATCCTTCGCATGTGTGCTTAGATTTGCCTTTTCCTATAAAAGATGTAAATAGAAAAGAAAAAATAGTGAAGCAAAGGCAATAATTATGATCAGTTTGTATCATAAATTAGGTGACTTCGTAAAACCTTAGAACAGGATTTCTCAACCGGAGTTATTGGCACTTTGGGCCAGTTAACTTGTTCTAAGAGGCTATCCTGTGCCTTAAGTGAACTTTAGCAGCACCCTGGTTTATACCAATTCGGTGCCAGTAGCACATCCCACCCACCTTGTGACAACCCCAAAAATGTCTCCAGGCATTGCCAAATGTCCCCTGAGGGGAAAAATTACTCCCTATTGAGAACCCCTGCCTTAGAACATCTAAGTTTTTCTTTTAGGATAGGGTATTTGAGGAAAGACTGAATTGAACCTCTTTTGGAATGAACATGTGGTATCAGTGGAAAAATACAAAAAGAAACAGAACGATTTGGAGAGAATGGGCCCAGGATTAAACTATATTTTCCACAAAGTCAAATCTTAAAAGTGGCTCTCAACTTTACATCTACTGATCCCTTCACCTCATAATACCGAGTCCCGTTGTTAAATGTCTCACTACTTTTCTTTCACCAGAGATCCTGGCCACACCCAGTTGAAGATGGATCAGGTATACTGTGTCATTACTATGTACATCTTTTAACAAGCATGCTATTTTAAAAAAAATTGTTTTTATTGTGGCTTAATATAAAATTTATCACTTTACCATTTTCAAGTGTTCTGTTCAATGGCATTAGTTACATTGATTTTGTGCAACCGTCACCAGTTTCTCCAGAACTTTTTCACCATCCCAAGCAGAAACACTGTGCCCATTAAACAACTCCCCATTCTTCTCTCTTTAACCTCAGTTCCCGGCAACCACTATTCTACTGTCTGTCTCTATGAATTACACTATTCTAGGTACCTCATATAAATGGAATCATGCAGTATGTGTCCTTTTGCATCTGGCTTCTTGAAAGAAGTACTTTCAGAATTCATCCATGATGTAGCATCTATCAGAACTTCATTCCTTTTTAAGGCTGAATAATGTTCTGTAGTATGTATATGTCACATTTTATTTACCTGTTTATCTGTCAGTGAATGAGTTGCTTCCACCTTTTGGCTATTGTGAATAATGCTGCCATAAACATGGGTGTACAAATATGTGTTTGGTCCCTAATAAGCATGACTTTTTGAGTGCACAGATTTATTTTTTTAATTATACTTCATTGATTATGCTATGATAGTTGTCCCAATTTTTCCCTCTTTGCCCTCTCAAGTGAACATACCCTACCCCTTCAGACAGTCCCCACACCATTGTTCATGTCCATGGGTCATGTGTATAAGTCCTCTGGCTACTCCATTTCCTGTACTGTACTTTACTTCCTGATGGCTATTCTGTAATTACCTATTTGTACTTTTTAATCCCCTCACCCTTCACCCATTTTCCCCTACACTGCCCTCCCATCTAGTAACCATCAAAACGCTCTGTATCCATGATTCTGTTTCTGTTCTTCTTGTACACTTAGTTTTTTAGATTCAATTGTTGATAGATGTGCATTTACTGACATTTTATTATTCATAGTTTTTATCTTGTTTTTCTTAAATAAATCCCTTTAACATTTCGTATAATAATATTTTGGTGGTGATGAACTCCTTTAGTTTGTGAAGCTCTTTATCTCCCCTTCCATTCTAAATGATACCTTTGCTGAGTAGAGCAATTTTGGCTGTAGGTCCCTGCTTTACATGACTTTCAATATTTCCTTCTACTCCCTTCTAGCCTGCAAAATTTTGAGAAATCAGCTGACAGTCTTACAGGAACTCTCCTGTTGGTAACTACCTGCTTTTTTGTTGCTGTTTTTAAGATTGTCTCTATCTTTAACCTTTGGTATTTTAATTATGATGTGTCTAAGAGTGGGCCTCTTTGCATCTGTCTTGTTTGGGGATCTCTATGCCTCTTGGACTTGCATGTCTATTTCCTTCACCAAATTAGGGGAGGGTTTTTGTTTTTGTTTTTTTCAAACAGATTTCCAGTTTCTTGCTCTTTCTCTTCTCCTTCTGGCATCCCTATGAGGCAATGTTGGAGTGCTTGAAGTTGTCCCAGAGGCTGCTTACGCTACCCTCATTCTTTTGGATTCTTTTTTCATCTTGTTGTTCTCATTGGTGGTATTTTCCTTCTTTATGTTCCAAATCATTGGTTTGCTTCTTGGCTACATCCTCTTTACTGTTTGTTTGTTTGTTTGTTCGTAGATCCGTTGTTTCTTTTTTTATTATTTTAATTATTGTTCACGTACAGTTTACTGTTGTTTCCCTGTAAATTGTTCTTTATTTCAATTAGTGCATCCTTCATTTCTGACTGGATCTCTTTTATACTGTTGAGGTCCTCACTAAGTTCCTTGAGCATCCTTATAACCAGTGTTTTGAGCTCTCCATCTGCTAGATTGCTTGTCTACATATTCTTTAGTTCTTTTTCTGAAATTTTGATCTGTTTTTTCATTTGGGCCATGTTTCTTTGTTTGCTCATTTTGGCATTCTCCCAGCATTTGTTTCTGTTTATTAGGTAGAGCTGCTATGTAGTAGGTGTTGTGCAGGGTCCAGTGGCACAGCTTCCCATATCACCCAAACTGGGTACTTGAGTTGTGCCTTTTGTGTGGTCTGAATACACCTCCTCTTGTGGTTGAACCTTGATTGCTGTTGGCAGGTCAACAGTAATCAGGAATTTACCCAGGCCAGTCAGCTGCAAGGACTGGCTGTGACCACTGACCACCAGCTTCCACCCTTCATGGAGGATCAGCTGTGCAGGGGCAGGGTGGTGGTGCTCAGACATAGTCTGTAGCTGTCCACTGGGTGTGCTGGCCCTGGGGTTTCCCAGGTGGTACAGGCTTAGGTCAGCCCCATTTATGTTTTGCCTGGGGCCACCTTGCATGAGCTATAAAGCAATCTGAGTTGGCTGCTACTTGTGCTGGGCTTAGAGATTCCCAGCTGAAGCCAAGCTGTGAATCTGGCTTGGCTGCTGCTACTGCTGGGCCTGGGGCCACTTAGCAAGAAGTAGGGATGCTGGGGGCTCACTGAGGTTGGCTATTGAATGTTTGAGAGGATTTAGGAAGTTGGGAAGCATGAGCCAAGGCCAGCCATTTGTATGGAAAAGACTGTTAACTGCTTTGGTGGGCCTGTAAGTTGAGTGGGATGGAGTCTTAGGGGATCTCAGGCAGGGGCAAACAGTGTTAGACAGGTTCAGAGTCTCAGATATAGCACCTACCTGCTGGCTCTGTGTCTGTTTGGCAGGGGTGGGGGTGTTCAGAAAAGGGACAATGGCCTCTGTCCACCTTTCTCTCTGGGAGAAAGCTGTCCCCCAGCTCTTGCCTTGATGCCAGACACAGTTCCTCTCTGTGTGCCACTGGTGTCTTTCAAGCTGCTACCCAGTGCTGGAGCTCAGAGGGAGGGAGTCTGTGCTCGTGAGCCCATGTGTGGGTTCTTTAAGAGGAACTACTTGGGTCTCCAGAAGTTTGTTCCAGTGACTCAGTCCCCAATGGTTTTTGCAGCCAGAAGTTATGGGGACTTAAATCTTCCTGGCAGTAGAACCCTGGGTTGGGGGGTCTTGTGTAGGGCTGGGACTCCTCACTCTCAAGATAGGCCTCCTGAATTGTTATCTAACAAATGCGTATGGGGAACCAGCCTGTTCCGTGTCTGTGGCCCTCCTACCAGTCTGGATGGATGTGGTTTCTTTAATTCCGTAGTTGTCAGGCTTCCATTCAACTCAGTTTCTGATGGTGTCACAGGTGGGCACAGGTAACCAGGTTCTTGGTGATCGGGACAAAGAATTGAACCAAACACCCAGAGTTTATAGCAGAGAACATGGGAGCATGCCAACTCCAAGCAGAGATTGACCTCATGGGCTGGAGGGACTCTATTCTTATAGGGCAGATCCTTTCTGGCTAGTTTTGGTAGGTTTTTACTGAGCGTGTACAGGTGGTTGTATTATCTTAAAGCTACTGCACATGTGGTCTCCCATGATTTTCCCTGATTGGCCACCAGGGAAGAGGGTCCCACAATGCTACCAGATTGATCCCCGTTTCTCCTGGGGTCCCCCTGTACTAGGTTCACCTTTCCCTTCACCAGAGAATTATAGCTTTCCATGTTAGGGATTGGTGAAAATGAAGGGAATTATTTATTCAAGTTATACAGACTTAAGAGTAATGACTTAATGTCTTCATTAAAGTCCCAAAGTCCCTTAAAACACCCACAAACACACACAGTCCTTCCTTCCCCTCTTTGCCCAGGCTGGCGTACCGTTTCTCAGGGAAAGAAATGGAAGTCCTTGGCGCAGGCAGATCCCTGTTTTTCCCAGTAACCCGTGCTCGGCTGGTAGGCCTTCCTTGGTTCCCAGCACCATCAGCTGTGTTGCTGGGATCTCCAGCTAAAGCTGCGTGGTGGTTCTCTGCTAAAGCTGCATGGTGGTTCTTCTCATGGCTGTGGGGGCGGGGGGAGGTGGTTCCCCTGACTCTGGCCAAAGCTACGTGGTTTTCTTCACTGCCACAGCCGCATGGTCCTCTCTGCACAATGGCTGCAGGAGTCTCCACTCAACCAAAACTGCATGGTTCTCTCTCCAATGGCTGTCCAGTTTGGGTTTAAATATCCTTCCAGCTTTACTGGGCTGCCGTTATGAGTCTGCACAGGGGTGGCCCCATGTTGTGGAGCTAGTCATCTCCAAGCTCTCATGCAGGCACTGTAACTAGGGGGAGTTGCCTCCCAGTTACATCTTGGGAGGAAGTTACTTCCATCCCCTGGCTCAGAGCATGGCCACAACTATTTAACATATCTATGCAACCAGTTAAAGGTTATTGATGTGTTAAGTGATCACCCCAGAAGTTAGCTGAAAAGCTGTTGCTATGCAAAACAGCTCTCAATGGCCCTGCTCCATGTGTTCCTTCCTCCAGCTCACACCTGTCCCCCAGCGTGAGGGTGGGCTGCCATTATGAGTCTGCGCAGGGGTGGCCCCAATGGCGTGAAGGTGAGGACATCCTATATATCTTTCTAATATTTCCTGGACACCTTGAGTTCTGGACCCCATTACAAGTCCTTTTCAGGGCCCCCTGGCTGCACCCTCCTACAATGGTTCTGAGGGATGGTGGTTGTATAGTTTAGTTGTAATTCTGATGTGGTTGTGTGAGGAGGTGAGCTGTGTTAACTATGCCTCCATCCTGACCAGAAGTCACTGTTGTTTCTTACAGGCGAGGGCAAAGCCAAATCCAACACAGATGATGGTGCTACAGGAAAGCAATTCTGGGTCCTTTACCCGGACATACATGGATGGGCTTCTCTCCATGGCTATGTTTCCATATCAAGTGTACTGATTTATATACTGAGAACTGAAACAAGGAAAGCAGTGTAATGTGAATGCACATAAAAAGACATTATATATAGTACATGATAAATCTGACAAGAACAAAGGTGACCAACATTTTGTACTAGATCTTTACGTGTTATTTCATTTCCTCCTCACTTTGGTGAGGTAGGTATTTTTAGTCCAGGGTGGCAGGCAGGTAACACAAATAATTCCATTTAATATAATATTCATCATATAAGGTGCAGTATTTTTATTTATGAAATTTTATGTTTTATGCATAATGTAGTGAGTTAGAAAATAATATAGTCCCTGGCTGTTTCTTTCAATTTCATGTTATCTAATATGTTTGCTTTTGCATACTTTATATGAATATCATTTATCACTGACACGGAGTTTGTAGTGGAGCTAGAAGAAGGACATTTCACTGAAAAAAAGTTTAGTAAAATTGAAGAGTTTTTATTGGAGATTAGAGGTGGAGGGAGAGAGGTAGTGTCAGAAAGGATATATCTAGTGAGGGAAGAAGAAACCATGCTTGCTGTTAAGGTAGCTAAAGATCCTTGACTACTAGGGGAAAATATGGCAGACTCAAAATTGTCTTCATTATTCTAGTATCTTGTAAATAAGTCTGTTTATTGTGCCCATAAAAAATACCATTAACTTCATATTTATGTCATTAATAAACTTCTAGAATCTATGCGGTAAGGCGTAGTAGTATAGTTAAGAAAAGATGACAATGGTAGTTATTTCAGAAGCATTTACTTGGTGCATTATACAGAATAGTGTATGTTTTATAAGTCTAATAGTATTAGACTTATAAAGTTAAATGTAACTTACAAAGTTATAGACTTAGTTACAATATGCTGTTGAAATATACATATAGTGGTAGCCCATATAAAATTTGATCTGTCTTTATTACAGACATTTTATAAATAAGGAAACAAGAGAAATTAAGTAATACAATAACATCTACCAATTGGAGGCATCAGAATTTGAACCTCAATCTAAGTAATTCTAAGAACTGTGTTTTTTGCACTACATTATTCTGCTTTTCCTCCAAAAGTACGCTGAAAACACTAGGGTGAATCTTTATACCTTTATTTGAAGGGCATTTTAAAAATTATAAGCCTGCCTGAGTATAGCAAAATGGTGTGCTATTGCAAGATAATTGTAGAGCTCACTCTAAAGAAGCAGAGGTAATGTCTGGTAATATTTTTAGCTTGCTATTTCTGCCCACTGTTGTCCAGATGAGTCACTAGTCACTCAGTGTTATGCAGAATATGAACTATAGTTACAGAAACTATTTCATAAAGTTTATTTATTGTCATATAAGCTTTTTATATGACTTTTCTTTTGGTCCAAATGCTTGAAAGCTTATTGAAAAAAAGTGACCCGAAGCAATATCTCACCCGGCTCAGTCCAGGGGGGTTTTGGAATGCATCAGATGGAGTTGTAGGCCAGCAGAGAAACAATTGATTCTGCAGTCTCATCTGGTAGCAAACACAAGGTAAATTATTTTGCATCAAGAAAACAAAAACCTTCCAGTCTATTTCCTTCCCTGTAATAAAGTTGAGAAACACACACACACACACACACACACACGGCCTCACATTAGTTTTCTAGAATTTCATCTCATCCAAACATGGCAGCATTTTGGAACTTTTTTTGAGTAAGCTCTCAAAAACCAAGGCCAAATTAAAAATTTTATTTGTGAGACCCCTATTTCTTTATACCCCAGTAACAAACTGTTGTGCAAATAGGAATCGAAATCTGGTAGCTGTGGCCCATTATTTAGAATTTTGAAATTAAAGATCATGTTCTTAGTGGTACTGATAAGTCAGCAGCTATTAATGAATGAGGATAATCCTTGGAGAAAGTGCTGCCTCCACCTTTAACATTAGTATTCCAGTCATGCTGCCTTGGAGGTTGGGCAGCTACAACCCTCACTTCACAGCCTGTCAATATTCTCACTTGGATCTTCCTCTAGACTCTTAACTGGCCTTGCTGCCAGTTCCTTCTTGTTCTGCTCTATCCTTCACATTGCTGCCAGTGTTTTTTTCTAAAATGCAAATGTGAATATGAGATTCCTCTGCTGCTCTGTGATCGTAGTATAAAGTCCAAGCTCCTAAGGATTACATAAAGTGTCTTTCACAACACAATTAAACTTTTTTACACTGTGTCAATTGCACTGAAATAATGGCTGAATAATACCATCTCTTTCACACTTTACTACCTTTGCATGTGCTTCTTCCCTGCTCTGGAATGACCTTTTCCTTTCTTTACCTGGCAAACTTCTAACATTCAGCACAATCTACCTTAAATTTTAGCTCCTGTGTAACGTTTTCCCTGATGCCTCCACATGCCACCCATTTCAGACTGTCTGTGCTGGTGGTACGTGTTTCTGTTCTGGACTCCATCATACCATATTGTAATTTGTTTACACTGTACTCCTGTAACAGTGGGAGCTCCCAGAGGACAGAAACTACTGTCGTCATTGTCTCAGCATCCCTAGCAACTAACATAGTAAAGATTTTTCCAGTTGAAATTACAAGTATTTGCTTGTGGTCAGCCCTTCATTTGATGTTCCATACTTTCTGTTCCTAGAGCAATAGTACAGTACACAACAGGTACTCAGTAAATATTTGATGGTAATGATGATGGAAAGGAAGAAAAAGTTACATTTCATGTGCTTTGTTTAAGAAGAAAGGTCCATGTATAAATCATTTAAGAAAAACTTTTAGGAGGATAGTATTTCAATACTGAAAGGGCTGAAATTATCAGAAAACCTTCCCCTGTCTTTGGAGACTGGCTGTTATGCTTGTCTTAGCTCATGCTGCTTCTTTGCTCTAGCATGTTATTTTTCCCTTTTCCTGACAAATTTTTATTCATACTGCAAGATCCAGTTTACATTTTAGCCCACATATACAGCCTTTCCATATGCTTCCACTGCATAGTCAGTAACCCCTCCCTTCATATAGTCTGAGCCTGTGGTATGCATTTCTATTTTTGTAGCTATCATTACTATAATTTATTTGCTTACGTATTTTTCTGTGAGAGTATCTAGGGGAAAGTAATCATACCATCTCTGTATCTCTAGTAACTTATACAGGATGTGGCAAAAGTAGGTTTTCAGTGGTTCATAAGGAAAATAATACAATAATTAGTAAATAAAATACAAGAATAAACTTTCACGAACTCATAACTGTAAACCTACTTTTGCCCCACCCTGTATAAAAGGCTTTTGTAATTGAATTTATTAAGTGTCTGCTTGTGGTCAGTACTAGTTTAGCCTGGTGTCCCCTCCCATCTGTTCTGGAGCTTCACTGTGGAAGTGTCACTGGGGTTGACACCCAGTGAATATTCAATGGTGACACTAACAGAAAAGGGGGAAATTGCATTTCAAGTACTCTGTTTAGGAAGAAAAGACCACATGTGAATCCAGTTTCCATGAAAAATGTTTAGGAAAATTGGTATTTTAGTCCTGAAAATTTTAAACTTCCCTGGAAAAATAATTTTCCCAACAAAACACCCACATTTTTTGGTTCTAGGAATGCCAGATAAAATGTAATTAGAAAAATAGAAGTTACTCGAGGTATTTTAAGTAAGGAGGGATTTAATATAGGAAATTAAATTAAATTGTTGGAAAGGCTGGAGGAGCGAAAGGAGGTGATTACGCAGGGATGAGGACTGTAGGAAGCTGCATCTTCCCCTGGAGCCCTCGTTTGCAGAACTCAGCTCACGCAACAACTCATATATGCCCATGACTGAAAGGAATTGTGCTCCTCTGTCCCTAAGCCCTTGATGTACTCACTACAAGGAGCCTGTGTTTAGCTTTCCAGGTGCCATGGGAGCCTACTGCTGCAAGAGGGTGCAGATGTTGCTGGTGCCACTGCTGCCTCAGCTAGAGGATAGTTTCTCTCTTCCCTTAGCTTTCTAATGCCTTGTACATGCCCACAGTTGACTGAACCCTAAATAGGAACCTTGCTGGGAAAGGAGTGAGGAAATTTCTAGGTTTCCCAGCTCTTGCAATACAATAAAAGGGTGGGGATGATGCCGAACACATCACAGGATCCAGAACATGGCATTATAGACATAGCTTACAAAAGGAATATAGTAATTATAGCTGCCGCCAAAGTTCTGCCTAGACTGGAATTTTAGGTTAGAAGAGTCTCCGTCTCATGCTTTAAAATATTTAATACAATAAATAAGTGCTTTTTAAAACCAGCGTTTAGAATTGGTTCTGCTTTTGGAGTACTAGGTGATGTTATTGCAATTTTTAGCCTTAGTTTTCCTACTGGTAAATTAGAAAACCTTCCTGACTTGGCAGTCTTCCAGAGGTACGGTGGTAAGCCTATTAGGAAAAATTATGTATGTGTAAATGTAAATGTATGTTTGTGTGTAAATGGATGTTGTGTGACAAAAAGAATACTGTAGTTTGTGGAAATGGAATTGGCGGGGAGGGCATTACCAAGTAACAATGACTTTGGTAGCATATTGGCCAAAGGTTGAAATACAGCTCCACTGAAGTTGATTAGGCATTGGCACTGTGCTGTGAACTAGAAGCACAAGATGCACATTGCATACCCCAGTTCAGTAAGTATTTATTATAGTCAGTAGGTACTGGGTCTACCAAGATCAGTAAGGCCAAACTTTTTTTGCTATGATATCCTCATAGTCCATGGATAAAGACTGATAAGCAACTATGGAAGGATTGTGGTGTGTTGATGGGAAATTGACAGTATGATAAAAAAAATTGGTGAAATTTAAAAATTTAATCACAGAAAGTTGGAGTTCCTTTAAAATTACTCAAGATGCCCCCGTGTCTAGGGGAAAAATACTGGATCTGGAATGAAAAACATCTCAAGCAGTTAGAATTGAGGAGTTTAGGCTTTAAATGTGTGTAAAATGTCTACTTTGAGAAATACTGGAAGGTAGTTTTTAAGTCATATAGAATCTCACCACAGAGTCACTGGTAACATTTTGATGTATTCCTTTTTAACCCAAGGGCATCTTCTCAGAAATAAATAAAACTCCAAAATGGAGGCATGTAAGTACCCAAAGCATGACAGACTGCATGTAAATAAGGGGAGAGAGAGAGAAAGGATCTGCCTGGGTCTGGTAATCAGACCACCATCTACCCCGTCACTCAATCAGAAACGTCCAGCTACTGTCAGAGTAATCCTTCTTAAGCGATCTAATTTGATCACTCCTTTGATTGAAAGAAATTTTTCAATTGCTTTCCTTAGATTGGGGGACTGAGTGTCATTTTCTTATTTCAGCATACATCATCACCCTTTGTTATTTAGCTTCCACTCACCTCACTGGCTTGACCTGCTCTCCTGCTGCTCATACACTTTCCACTCTCCATTAAAATGTCTGTGGTTCCACAAAGGCGTGGCGATGTTCTCCAGTCATCATTGTTCATCATTCTACATGCTCTTCTCTAGGCCACCTTTTCTTTGTTTCACTGCTTCTCAAAAACTCAAAGTTTGCCTTTCAAGATGCTGTAATCTCTTCTGTTCACCCACTGCACCATGCACAGTATTTGTAACATAGCATTTGTCATGCCATCCTGGAATTGTTGGTGTATTATCTCTTATTCAACTCAACAAAGCATTCTTTGAGGACAGGGACTATGTATCTTGAGGGTCCGGCTTCGATCAACATTTAGTCATTGTTACAGATAATAATTGAAGGAATTGATATAGATTAGTGGGTGAAAGGGCTGGTGAGGTGTTTTTTTGTTTGTTTGTTTGTTGTTTCTTTTAACTAGTAATCTTAAGGAAACACATTTTGGAATAATATGATGTTAGTTGTGCCCTGACTAGTGTGGCTCAGCTGGTTGGGCATAGTCCCACAAAGCAAAAGGTCAAGGCACATGCCTGGGTTGTGGGTTCAGTCCCTAGTTGGGGCATGTATGAGAGGCAACCGTTGGATGTTTCTCTCCCTCTCTTTCCCCCTCCCTTCCCCTCTGTCTAAAGTCTTTTAAAAAGATTTTATCTGTTTATTTTTAGACAGAGAGGAAGGGAGGGGGAAAGAGAGGGAGAGAAACATCAACGTGTGGTTTCCTCTTGCACGTCCCTTACTGGGGACCTGGCCCACAACCCAGGTATGTGACTGACTGAGAATCCAACCAGCGACCCTTTGGTTTGCAGCCCAGCACTCAATCCACTGAGCCACACCAGCCAGGGCAATAAAATCTTTTTTTAAAAATGTTGTTATTTGCCTACCCAATGGCCATTCTCTCTTTTTTTGTTATCAAACCTCAGGTTTCAATGTAGCGATGCACCTCAGAACATGTATCTCAGTAGATCTGAGGCACTCCTGGCAACCCTATTTCCCTTTGCCAATAATACATCTGCACTGGGCATGGCAGGGCATAGAGGGATGCTGCAGAGGCTTCAGGGAGAGGTCTTCTCCCCTAAAAGGAGAAGTCTTTTCCACTTCTCCCTTTCTGCCCTGTTTACTGTCCTATAAAGGATGTGAAACCTGGAGCTGGGGCAAAAAATAGGATGCTGAGAATTGTAGAGGGGGAAAGATGGAGAGTCTGGGTCTTTGATGAGATTACTGAAACACACCAATCCTATATTGCCTGTTACATACTGACTTCTTTTTATGTATCATAAGATAATTAAAATGGCTTCACTGCTTAAGCCAATGTATGGTTGAATGGTGGCCCCAAAAAGACATGTCTATTTTCTAACTCCCCAGAACCTATGAATGTGACCATATTTGGGGAAGGGATCTTTGCAGATGAAATTAAAGATCTTAAGACCATCATGGCTTATTTGGGTGGGCCCTAAATCCAATGACATCTGCCCTCATAAGAGACACACAGAGGAGAGATGCACAGAGAAGAGGAGAAAATGGGCACAGAGGAGAGGCAATGTGAAGGGGGTGGTGATCGGAATTACGCAGTGACAATCCGGGGAACACCAGGAGCCACCAGAAGCTGGAAAAGGTAAGGAAGCATTCACCCTAGGGCCTTTGGAAGGAGAGCGCCCTGTCAGCACTTTGATTTTGGGCTTCTGACCTCCAGAACTGAGAGAAAATTAAATTTATGTTTCTTAGAGAGAGAGGAAAGGAGGGAGAAAGAGAAACATTGATATGAGAAACATTGGTGGGTTGCCTTCTGTATGTGCCACAGACAGGATTGAACCCATAACCTCGATATGTGTCGTGACCCAGAAGCCGACCCTCAGCCTTTAGTGGTGCATGAGACAACACTGACCAACCAAGCCATCCAGCCCTGGCTAATTCCTTTTGTAAAAGATTTATTTATTTATTTTTAGAGTGGGGAAGGGAGGGAGAAAGATAAGGCGAAAAACATCCATGTGCCCCCAAACTGGGGACATGGCCCTTAACCCTGGCATGTGCCCTGACTGGGAATTGATCTGGTGATATTTTGATTTACAGGAAGACACCCAACCCACTGAACTACACCAGTCAGGTCTAATTCTGTTGTTTTAAGCCACCCAATTTGTGATAATTTCTTACAGCAACCTCAGGAAATAACACAAACTTCAGGTCAATTCTGTTGGTTACAGCCACAGATAATACCACACATAATTATCCTGTGTGTGTGTGTGTGTGTGTGTGTGTGTGTGTGTGTGATGATAACTTAAGATCTTAACAACTTTCAGGTGCAGTTGACTGTTAAACATGAGGTTTGGGGGCGCCAACCTATTGTATAGTCAAAAATCTGTGAGTGACTTTTGACTCTCCCATAACTTCAGTAGTCCCTTGGTATCTGTGGGGGATTAGTTCCAGATCTCCCACAGATACCCAACTCCTCACATGCCGAAGTCCCTTCCATAAGATGGTGTGGAACAGTGCGAGCAGTCGGCCCTTCACATCTGCAGATTCCCCACCACGGCTCAAAATACTGTCTTCAGTGGGAAGTTTGTTGAATCTGGATGCAAAATAAGGAGGTCCAGCTGTGTCCACTTATAAATTCATGTATAAGTGGACACAGTTCAAACCCGTGTTGTTCGAGGGTTAACTATATATAATACAGTATTAATTATATTCGCCATACTATATATTAGAACACCAGAACTTTCTCATAGCTGGAAGTTGATACCCTTTTGCCAATACCTTCCCATTTTCCCTACCTCTAGTTCCTAGCAACCACCATGCTACTCTATTTCTTTGAGTTCAGAGTTTTTTAGATTCCACATGTAGTGAGAACATACAGTATTTGTCTTTCTCTATCTGACTTTTCTCACTTGGCATAATGCCCTCAAGATTTATCCATGTTTTTGCAAAAGATAAGTACTTTTTTTCTTATGGTTGGATAATAATGTATCTGTATACTACATTTTCTTTATCCATTCATCCACCAGTGAACAATTAGGCTGTTTCCATGTCTTGTACTATGGCAGCTTTTACAAGTGAAAAATCATTGTAGATGTTATTTGTAATTTATTCTTGAGAGAGAAAAAGCAAGATGCGGAACAGAATGTATACCATAACCCTCTTTTTGTATTAAAAAACTCTAAAATCCATATATGCACAGGATGAAAAGGTCAATAAGCCCTAGAGTTGGTAACATTTCTAGGAATTGGGGTTACAAAGGAAGACACCTCCCTTTCTACATTTTTGCATTTGCATCTTTTTTTTTTTTTCCATGTACATTGCCTTTATGATTAAGTAAAACCAGAGTATCAACACCTACAGTAATTTGGGCGGTCTGGTCTCCGCGGATAGAAGGACACTGGGGAAAGGCTATAAAATAAAAACTTAGAGAAATCAATTAGGAGGACAACAGAGCAAAAGAAACAGCTTTACAATGAACAGTTTAAGGGCACTAGTGCCTTTAGCCAGAAAAGGTGTGGACCCAGACTCAGTTTACAAACATTATATATCAGTATTTGACAGTATATGTCAAATTTACTAAAGCTCAGAATATTGTAATTAGAGGAATACTTTTTGAAAGGAAAATATAATAAGGGTTCTTTTCGGAAGTGCTGCTTGGTACAGTGAAAAATGAACTTATGTTATTCAGATCTTGTTGACAACAAATAGGCTCAGCAAAGGTCTTAGCAAATTGATAAGTGACAACCTACACTAGCAGCCAAGAGTGAGTGCGTGTACCTAATATATAATGTTGATCGTAAGCACTATGTGTTGAATATCGCTTTGGACCTTTCATATACATTGTTTATGTAATCTTCATAGTTCCCTATAGAGTCGATGTCATCTCCATTTAGGAGAAGAGGAAACTGGTTGAGCTCAGGTTAAGTGACTTGCCTGGGCTTTGTGGGCAGGAAGTGGCAGAGCTGGGTTTTAAGCGAAGCTCCGAGTCCACTTTCTCCTGCAGCACTCTCCCTCAGGGAGTAGAGGTGGATAGCCGAGAGGGAAGATACGCCCTCTTTAACAACACTTGTGATAAATGTATCCCAGTTTAGATTTATCAGTGGTTTAGTTCAACGTGAGAAATTTTCGTTCCTGTTTTTAAATATAACCAAAAGAGATTGGGATTTGAGGTAGCTTCAAAATTACATATAATTTGAAACAAAAAATACAAGGGTGGACAAATGTAGGTTTAAAGTTGTGAGTATGTGAAACAGTTTGTTCTTAAATTATTATTTATTATTGTATTATTTGTTGTCTTCTTGTTATTTCATATTCTTGTGATTTATCTTTTAGGTAACGATGCCTGGTAATTTAACCTACTTTTGCCCACTTCTGTATATAAACATTTAAAAATTAGGAAAAGATTGCCCTGACCAGTGTGGCTCAGTTGGTTGGGCGGCGTCCTGCAAAACAAAATGTCACCCATTTAATTACCCTTCAGGGTACATGCCTGGGTTGTGGGATTGGATTCGGTCCCCAGTTGGGGTGCGTGCAAAAGGCAACCAATCGATGTTTTTCTCTTACATCGATGTTTCTCTCCCTCCTCCATCCCTTCTCCCCTCTCTCTAGAAGTGAATAGATAAAATCTTCTTTTTTTAAAAAAAAGATTTTAAATATCAGGATCAGGAAATTTAGAATGATGATATGGAAACTATCAGGTCCTGCATAATTGGAGGTAAGTTGCAAAATTGAAATTATAAGGGTCCAAAGCAAAAGAGAGTTAATTATGTGATGAATGTTGTCCGAAAGAAGAAACATAGTAATTTCAAAAAAAAGGAAAGCTTGGTTTTTCCTGGCACTTATTCTCTAAGAAATTACCTTTCAGGTTTCAATTTAGATATCACTTCCTCTGAGAAGTCTTCCCTAGGAGTCATGGACTGGGTGGAGGTGGGCAAAAGCAGATGAGGGGGAATGGGGGCATTTGTACTAGTGTCAGCAATAAAAATAAAGTAAAAAAAAAAGCCTTCCCTGATGACCAGCTCCCTCTAAATCGTGTACCGCTACTACGTGTTTACCATTGTATCACTAATAAGACCCCTACAAGACTAAACTCTTTGAGGGCAAGGACTCTGATTTGCTTACCCCTCTATCCTCAGTATTTATTCCATTGCCTGGCATGTTGCAGTATTCAGTATTTGTTGAATAAATGGATTCATGAGGCCTCAAGGTGGGTGGGGGGAGTCTAGTTCCCATTCTAACAATGCATTGAATTAAGATCCAAGCTACAAGTGGGAACAGAGTTTGCCTTAAAACATAGTTTGAGGTCTCTTCCAAGACATGAAATTTCATGTCTTAAGACATTAACATTGAAAGTCTATTTAAAATTATTTTACCCTACGAAATGTTCAAAATGAACTTACTAGCTACCCTCTGAAGTCACAAAAAAGTCTCAGTAATGTACACATGGAATGTGGTTTTTAGCAGCATAACTTTCTGTTGAACCCACTCTGATAGTAACAAGCTGAACCTGCTTGTCAATCTTAGTATCATGTAAAGTAAGAAAACCAGGCAATATGTGTCTCCTAAAGTGATTGATATGAAGCTGACAATACTACCAATGAAGAATTCTTTACAAAAATAAATTGATCGGAGAGAGAAATGCTGATTTGTTGTTCCACTTATTTATGGATTCATTGATTGATTCTTCCATGTGCTCTGACTAGGGATTGAATCCGCAACCTTGGCAAATCAGGCCTATGCTCTAACCAACTCAACTACCCAGCCAGGGCTTTATGAAGTATCCTTGTCTCCCCAAACTTGAATCTGAAAGTTTGTAAAGCTAACTTCAGTTACAGGAAATAGTGGAAGTAACGGAACACAAGGAAGTAAATAGATACATCCAGAATGAGGGAGATTCTACAGGACAACTAATCTGGTCTCTGCAATTAAGTCAATGGCATGAAAAAAGAGGTGAGGGAGAAGAGAGTGCTCTAGACTCAAAGAGGCTTAAGAAAGAACCAAAATCAATTTGTTTAAAAATCTGATTTCAACAAACCAACTGTTAAAAGATACCTTTGATAAAATCAGGAAAATCTGAATATTAGATCTGGATAATAGATGCCACCAAGCTCTTACTGTAAGTTTTGTTAGGTGGGTTTCTCTGTGTGGGTTCTCCCAGATACCGAGACAAAGATTCAAATGCAAGTTAGCATATTTGAGAGGGGATTCCAGGGAACACTGGAAGAGGAGAAGGAAGTGAGGTAAGAAAGAAAGAAAAGCCAATAAAGCACCACTTTTATGCAAATTAGCCACTGTGGGCAAGTGGAGCTTAATTCACTGATGTACTTTGGGAAGTACTGTAGAGTACACCTCAGAGCTGATCTCCACCTTCCAGGCCAAGAGAGCTGGAGCACTCACCCACTGACTCCCATCAGGCATTGGTTGAGCACTGCTCCTGTCAGGGAGGGAGCGGGTGCAGGCAGAATGGGCTCCAGTGGCCATAGAAAGCCCTCACGCAAAAAGCATCCACCGAAATGGAAATGGCCAAGGTGATTATAGTACTGTGGTCATGTAAAGGCATGACCTTTCTTTGAAAATGTGTACTGAGCCCTGGCTGGGCGTCTCGGTTGGTTGGAGCATCGTCCCATATACCAAAAGGCTGTGTGTTTGATTGCCAGTCAGGGCACATATAACTAGGTCGCTCAGGGTGCATAGGGGAGGCAACAGATCGATGTTTCTCCCTTACATTAATGTTTCTTTCTGTCTCCCTCTTTCTCTAAAAGTTAATAAACATATCCTCGGGTAAGCATCTTTTAAAAATATATGCTGAAGTATGTGAGCATGAAATGATGTCTGAGATTTGTCTTAAAATACTTAGGAATGAAAATAATAAATGGGACAGGAAACAAATGGTAAAATGATAAATCTTTAAATTGGTGGTGGATATGTGGGAATTAATTACACTAATTTCTCTACTGCGTACGTGGAAATATTTTGTAATAAAAGTATTTTCAATGTACATCTAATAATTCAAATACATCAGTTGGGCTGTCTAGAGTAATTAGATATAAATCATTTTATTTTAGAGAATATCCATCAAAAATAATATTTTTAGTTTTGAAATACTTCACCTTAAGCTCTTCTTCCTAGTCATAGGTTTGGCCTAAAATGTTTTCCCAATAGGCAAGCTGGCTGGGATCTGGAAGCTAACCACACTTTGCTTTCTTGGGATAGAGCCAATCAGTGAACCAGACCAAACACGTTTTACAGACGGTCCAGCAGCCCAGGACTGCCATGGCCTCGCCAGCCTAGTGTGTCAGGAGCCCCCACCCTGTGTAATTGAGCC